>OY804598.1:14992626-15167098 GCA_963680895.1 Fragum sueziense | reverse complement strand
TAGTTTTAAACCAGTTCAGTCTCCATAGTTACCTTAATTTGACAATCAATTAATCAATTATCCATGCCTGGGACATAACCATAGAGCAGTTGGTAGTGTGTTGGAATCTAAAGCATGCAGTTCCGAGTTTGATCCTAGGCGTAGATGAATTATTACAGTGGCAGATCCAGAGGGGGTTCGTGGGGATCAAAGGAACCCCCTCTATGGCCAAATTATTTCATTTTCATGCAGAAATTCAGTCAGATTTATGTAATACTGGGAAAACGAACCCCCCTATTGGTAGATTCGAACCCCCCCTCACAGAAATCCTGGATCCGCGGCAGGATGAATATCCTGTCTGGTATTTGCTCTCTCACCAATGAATGGAAAGTCCTATTAAACCTAATTGCTATGATCAGCTTGAGGCTTGGATTTCATGTTGGGGTTGTAATGGTGAGAGATTCGCCAATAATCCAATGTTGGATGATGGTTGATCTACGAAAGTACCTAATGGCATTTAACCCTTTCCCAAACAAGACCTGGTTTTGACATCTCTAACAGAAAATGGTTGGGAAGACATTGAGACAAAAGAAGAAACTGCTGATGACCAGCAGTTTCTCCTTTTGCCTCAATATATTTTGTGCAATATTTTACACAGATTTTTGTCAACACTTATTTTGTTGTTTTTAACAGATTTCAAATTAGATCACTCTAAAATTTTGTTGTTTGGGAAAGGGTTGAAACAACCATGGACCTAGATCAGCATGTTCTTAAGGAGAATCATAAACCATGCTGCTATCTTACAACACAATGGCGGATCCAAAGTGGGTTTTGGGTGGGTTACAAATGAAACTCCCATTTATTTGCGCATTATTTCATTTTCATAAAGAAATTCAAAATTGGAAGTATGATGGGAAAATGAACCCTCCTATTTGTATGCTTCCCCCCCCCCCCCCAACAGAAATCCTTGATCTGCCACGGACGAGATATAGCAGGAATCCATAGCAGGAATTCAATTTGGATGATGTTTGATATATAAAAGGGCCCAAATGGCATTTGACCCTTTCACTAACAAAACCTGATTTTGAAGTCTCTCATTGGGAAAACATTGAGTAAAAGAAGAAAATGCTCGTGACCAGCATTTTCTCCATTGCTTCAATATTTTCTGAGATTTATTTTGCATATATAAAATTTGTAATGATTTCCATTTTGTCTTAAATGCAGCAGCTTATGAATTTGACCGCCCTAAAATTTTGTCGTTTGGGAAAGGGTTAAAACAACCATGGACTTGGATCAGCATTTAACCCTCTTCCAAGCAAGACATGGTTTTGACGCCCCTAATTGGAAGTGCTTGTGAAAACATTGAAAAAAAAGAAGAAACTGCTTATTACCAGCAGTTTCTCCTTTTGTCTCAATATTTTCTATGCCATATTTTACACAAATTCTATCTTCAACAACTTCAATTTTGTTAATTTTGGCAGTTTTGAAGTGGATCATCCTTAAAGTTTGCCGTTTGGGAAAGGGTTAAACCACGGTGCTATTTTACACTGTTACAGCTATGGATAATAAACCATTCCCACACGTTGATGCTGCTGACACACCACATGATAGCTGCGATATCGTAGCCACAAACTTGATGATGGGTATTGGTTTGTGGCTACGAGTCCACCCTATTCCCTTCTTTGGAGCAAGACAAAAAGTGGAAAACACATTTTCTTGCAAAATTTTTTGAATACTAACATATCTAATCAGATGTGAATCCCATAAAAAGATATTCCATGACACAAATTTGGTTAAAAAGTATCAACAAGAATTGTTATCATTTTTTTCTTCCAAAGGAAAACTCAAGTCTCAGTAGAATAAAATGGGTGGGTACTCTGCTTCAAAATTGAATTGAAATTTACTTGAAGCTGATTTCAACATAAAACTACGCTTGATTGACAGAAAAATGGTTAACCTGTTTTCAGATAACATTTTTACTACATTCCATAGCTTTATTTTGAAGTTTGACTATGCTTAACTTGCTGGAATGAATCATTCCAGCACCTGCTCCATTGCAACGAATAGGAAGGAATTGTAACCGAAACCCAGATCAAAATTCAAAAAGGTTTCGGTTACATTATTGCAACTAACCACATGATAAAGGCTTTGGAAAACAAATGTGAATTATTTCATTCATTTGATACTGTCATCTGCAACACGTTTGAATTTGAAGCAATCTATATTTTTCCATTGGATAATTTGTTAAATGAATTAAGATATTCTTTGAAAAAAAAGTGATTTATTAACCAAACAATTCCTGGCTTTGCTGGCCATCTTAATGTTGAAGAAGAGAGAAAGGAAGAAAATGTTGAAAAACACCGTTTTCTCCTTTTCCCTCTATGCTTCACATACAATTTTGTTGTCCTCTGCAACACCATTTGAAATAAGACCACTCTCAAACTTATTTTATCCGAGAAACGTATTTCAGAGGTTTCCAGTCTATATGTAAATTAGTCGGTGCTGGCCAAAATAAGGAAATGGCCTTCTTGCAGGTAGGCGTATTTTATCGTGTTTTATACCCCAAATAAGCACGAAATCTGCAATGTTTATGTTTCTAATTAATTTTTGTTTCCCTTAGAGTGTCCTGGTTCAATCTTTATCAACAATATTGGTTGTCAAAGCAGTTTGTTACTTTGACACTTCTTTCGTCCCCAAGTTGGTTCGACCATTCGGTTTCATATTGGTAGGGTTCGCCTCGTACATTTGTAATTTTACAATATATACCAAAATTTGTTTATCCATTCATCTCCTTGTGTGTTCTTTTTGCTTGCGAAATTAATCTTGTTGCAGAAAAAGTTACTTGCAATTTTCATTTTTCATCAGCAATTTGCCAGTATGCTAGTTGAAAAACAAGCACATGAAGCCCTGTCACCTGTGGCCAAAGCCATCAGGATTTTTCATTCAAAATCAAATTGCTGTGATGCATCAAAACACGCAAAAAATCCACTCCAGCTGTCACAACTTGACTAATGTCGTAAATGAGCATGTTAACCCTTTCCCAAACAGCAAAATTTTAGGGTGATCCACTTCGAAAACTGCCGCAAATGACTAAATGGAAGTAATTAAAGATAGAATTTGTGGCATAGAAAATATTGAGGCAAAAGGAGAAACTGCTGGTTATCAGCAGTTTCTTCTTTTGCCTCAATGTTTTCCCAAGCCTTTTCTATTAGGGACATCAAAACGAGGTCTTGTTTGGGGGACCCCTTGTTTGGGAAAGGGTTAAGACCGTCAATGACTTTGCAGTCACTAAATCAGTTTCAAGAGAAAGTGGATTTTTGTTTTTTCAAGTGAATGAAATTTTACATTTTTTGAGTTTATCTGGGTAAAAAAACATTGTGGGAAATGAAGAGATGGCTTGTCACAAGGATAGCCGGAGTGGCGCAGTGGTTAGCGCACTTGACTTGTAGCCCGGTGGTTACAAGTTCGAGCCCCACTCAGGTAAGGTGTGTCTTTGGGCGAAACACTTAATTGTCAGCCCCAGTCTACACAGCTGTATGAAGTTGGTAGCAGTGAGGTAAAACTTACTGCCTCTTCTCTTTAACAAAGAAATAAAGGGCCTTTAGAAGCTTGAATTAGCTTATGTACATTGTACATCTGGTCTCAAAAACTGTATAATAAAAATAAAAATTTCTTCAATTTCTACTATGTTTTTCCAAGCCCTTTCTTATCAGTCAAAAGGCGTCACTGTGCAGTAATGAATTAAACCTGTTATATTTCAGTGGAGAAGATTCAACTTTTTTGACAAAGAACAAGTGAAGGACCCGGAGACAAACCAGGTGTTTGAGAAACTCAAGGTACGTCTCACAATAGGGCAGGCTACGATTTTATCCTGTTAACCTTGATGTAATTTTGGACTAACAATTGTATTTCGTCTGTGTTATTCTAAAACTTTGCAACTATAATGTTTGAATGAAGCTGTAGTTACGAGATTTTGTAACAACACTGACGGTTTATCAATACATGTATAGTGGTAAACACATTCTATTTTTAGCACAATCTTTATTGCTATTGAAATAACTATTGTCCAATAGACTTTTAGTAAAGATTTCAGATTTGTCGTTGGAATGATCGTAACTGTAGGATGCATGAAATACAAAGGTTACAGGTGTTTACAATCACAAGAATTTTTTTTGAAAAAAGGGCATACATGCTACTGTATAGTCTAAACCAGGATGATGACATGATTAAATAAATTAACCCTTTCCCAAATGACAAAATATTAGGGTAATCCGATTCAAAAGCAGCTGCAGACAACCAAATGGATGTTGATATAGGTTACAATTGTGTACAATATAGCTCAGAAAATATTGAGGCAAAAGGAGAAAGTGCTGATGATCAGCACTTTCTTCTTTTGCATCAATGTTTTCCAAAGCCTCATCTATTATCGATGTCAAAACCAGGTCTTGTTTGGGAAAGGGTTAAACTGATTAAAATCTGATGTTAACTTACAGTAAGTTTCCTGACAGGCACCAGTAAGGGGTCATCTTCAATGACCTTTTCTTCTGACCAATCAAATGCTTTTCAAGATTCTGTTCAGCAATAAAAAATGACTAGCAGGCCGCAATGTCATTTCATGGCAGAACCATGTATTTTCACCTGCTTGTTATGGAAAATCATATATGATAAGAGATTTAATTGGTTAGGGTAAATATTACAGATTTTGGTTTTTCCCAGGCACAGTCATAGAAGATACTGGTTACTGTCGGATGTGAATGAACCCTTTTCCAAATGGCAATATTTTGGGTGGTTGAAACTGAGAGACTTTGCAGATGACAAAATTGATGTGAATAAAGAAAGTAAATGTATGCAACATAGCATAGAAAATATTGAGGCAAAAGGAGAAAATGCTGATCATCAGCATTTTCTTCTTTTGCCTCAATGTTTTTCTAAGTCTTTTCTGTAAGGGATGTCAAACCCAGGTCTTGTTTGGGAAAGGGTTAAATACCGATTTTAATAAATTTGTTGATAAATGCACTTACAAATGTTTTACCCTACAGCATTGATGCTCTTTCAGGGCTACAGATATGAGGGGATGAAGGCATTCTTAAATTATTATTAAGTTCAAACCCTACGCTTTGGTACTCATTTTAATACAGTTATTTCAATAAGTACCAACAACATATGGATTAATGAACTACAAATGATATTTCACAATCATTCAATAATTCACAATTTCATAATCTGTAGTTCTGTTCTGTTTTCCAGGATGTTGACATAGCAGCTTGTGCTACAGGGAGGGGTCAGCTGATTATCGGAGACTTTGAGGGGATGATACACCTCATATCACGTAAATTAGAGGTCCTCGTGTTCAACGCCTACGCCATACGAGTGTCCCACCTATATCAGATGAAACAGAGTAATATACTCATATCTATTGGGGTTAGTGCTAAGTATCACATATTTTAGAATTCTTATTTTTATGCTTCCCAAGCAATACTTGGTTTAGCAGACAACTTTTTAAAACAACAATAAAGAGAATAAAATGATGATGATAAACATTTTCCTCTTTATCCTCTATTGTTTTCTTACAGGCAATAAAGCTAAAAGTATTTTCAATGAATATTTTAAAGTGACATTTCACAGATATTTTTTCATAAATTTTACTTTTATCTGAGTGAGCATATTTTCTTATGAGAAATCCGAAAATTTCAAGCCAAAGTATCCGGGCCATTACGATAAATAAACATTTTTGTATTAAAATCAAACAAATTGATGTATGCAGCAGTTCGGAAGTATATGGAATTTGTCATATCTGTCTCAACTTTAAAGGTGTGTTTTTGCTTTTCAGAAACAACTTAGAAAAAAACTGATAGCATTTATACACATTAGAATAACCAATTTGGGCATCAAGACATTCTTTAAAAAAAAATGCAATGTGATGTCTCTTTAAATGCTTTACATGATGTGTGTTTTTGCAGGAAGATGAGCAGGGAATCAATCCATTAATTAAAGTCTGGAATCTGGACAAGGTAATAGCCAGATATTCATCTTACAGTGTGTGTGTGAGTGTGTGTGTGTGGGGGTTGTTAGGTTATAGTGGCTTTAAAAAAAAGCAATCGTTAACCCTATCCCAAACGACAAAATTTTAGGGTGGTCTAATTTGAAAGCTGTTGCAGACAACAAAATTGATTTTATTAGAGTTAGTATTTTGACACAAAATGGTTCAGAAAATATTGAGGCAAAAGGAGAAAATGCTGGTTGTCAGCAGTTTCTTCTTTTGCCTCAATGTTTTTCCAAGCCTTTTTATAGGGACGTCAAAACTAGGTCTTGTTTGGGAAATTGTTAATTTTTTGTTCACCAAACTCTGTGATGTTGGTGCACATTTGAATTATTTCACTGAGACTATTCAAATGAGTACCCACAGGGGTCTCGTTTGCCAAAATCTGGGGCCGTTATTGGGCCCCATTCCCAATGGCAAAAAGTATCTTTTTTCCCAATTCTCTGGTGAAAATTCCCAATGAGGACCCAGAATGCCCCATTTTAAGACCTCATCTTCATTTACAAACATTTTGAAGACAGTTTTAGAGAAGATTCTTAAACAAGAGTATGTACAAATGCATTTTACATGGCTACAGTCCAAATTGCAGCTGAAACTGAGTGACAGTATGAATACAAACTTGTTTAAGTTTTTCCCAATTTAGGTAAAAACGTCGCTATTTTTCCCAATTTCACTGGCCCCTGGCCCCAAACAAAAATTGGTAGCAAGACCCCTGACCCATAATGAATTAGCTGCTGATTATCAGCATTTTATTCTTTTGCTACAATGCTTTCTTAATTAAGCATATTCTTTTAGGGATGCCAAAACCAGGTATTGTTTCGGAAAGGGTAACACAAGGTCTGGATTCTATTTGTAGACAAATTTCCATTGCTAACATGTTTCTGCATAAAAAGAGTCTTTATTCAATGTCAATTCTTTTATTAATAATATTTGTTTGGACTAGTTAATAGTGGTAATTTAGGAGTGATTAGAAATGCTGATAATGCAATTATTTCCCCTAATGACAAATTAAAACTGTTTATTGACTTGTTTGGGAAAGAGTGAAATGCTCACTTTTGAAATGTATAATGTTGATATTTTACTTACAGACTGACAAGGGGACACCACTATGTACGAGAATCTGTCGAGCCATACCGGGCAACAACAAACCAACACCCGTAACATGTTTTACAGCCCATGAAAACCTCAACTGGATGGCAGTTGGGTTTGAAAATGGTGCTGTTGTGTTGTTCAAGGGAGATGTGAAATCTGACAGGTTAGTTTGTGTGATTAGTATTGATAATGTAAACAAAAACCATTAAAGAACCCATGCTAGATATTTCTTTGGTCCATAGAATTGGCTTAGGCCCAAAGATAGGCACTTAAGTTGTAGTACCTAGATTTTCACTCTCTATCAAGAACCAGTTTCTCATAAATGTTACTTAAACAGAAATATGACTGTGGATAGGTAAAAAAGATGCTGATTTGATTTTGAAGAACTAAATCAAATTGATTGCAAGTTTTCATTGGACAGAAATAATCTACCTTATAAGGTAGACATCTAGTCCCATATTCCTTACATATATACATATGTGACCCGTCATGCTAAAAGGGACCTTATCGGATGTGTGAAAAATATTGACCCTAGTCAGTCTGTGCAGTCCGCGCAGCCAGACGAGGGCCGACACTTTTCACTTTTATGCAATTTTCTAAATCTAGAATGTTTCCCCTATCATACTATATGTTCATTTTTCGCATACGGGATCTGGTTGACCTGTGCTGGGTCTGACAAATTTGTCAAAATTTGGGTTTTTGGAGTTCGGATAAGGTCCCTTTTAGCTTGACGGGTCACATATTTTTTACCTATCACTAGTCTAGTATTTAAGATCCTGTGTATGTAGAATTCACATTTGTATATGTAAATGATATACCTACAGATACACCCTTGTGATATTATCAAGTCTTCTATGTTAATCCATGCCTTGTTTTTTCCCTTCAGACACAGTAAACAACAGACAATCTACGAGTCACATAAACCCATCACAGGTCTGGCATTTAAGACAGTGTTTGGTAAAAACATCATCCTCTTTGTGACCACAGAAAATGTGGTTATATCCATCAATGTCAGCGCTAAGGATAAAATTCTGGTATGTATGTTGATTTATGTTCATAATAGTGCGGAAAATATTTAGGAACAAAGAGATATTTCTGGTTTCCATATTTTGTATGTTATCAAGGAAATGTTACCTCTATAAATGTAAGTGCAATGGATAAAATTGATGTATGAAACTTGAAGACTTGTAAAAGAGATTGTCTTTTACCTTTCTGTAGATCTTTGTTTACATGGTTGTTTTTATGGATTACAATGCACCATTAATTACAAATTAATTACAAAACACTTCGCACATCGTTTTATAGAAATGGAAGTTTACAAAGGAATCCGTTGGTAATTTATGTTGCCTCAGATGATGCCCAGAAATTGATGAGGGTATCTCTCATCAATTTCCATTGTTATGGTGACGCTCTAAGATGGACGAAGCATTTGGTATCCAATAATGAGCTATAATCCTTAAATTTTCTTTATTTTGGCCTTTAAATGCATGCTTTCTGCATGTAACACATGGTATGAAACTTTGGATTAAACTTTGTTGGAATATTCTTTCACATCTCAGGCCAATGGATATGTGTATGTCATAAAGAGTTTTATTTTCTGCTTCCTGATAATAAATCAAACTTTTCAAGAATCTTGATGTCTTAAATTTGTCCTATTTCATTCACTTCGTTAACAATACTTAAATTGTTGCAAATTATAGAATAATATTTTCATTTGTCTGTTTATCATTGTAGAACACCCTGGACCAGTTTGGCTGCAAGCTAGGCTGTTCTGTGATGAGTGATGTTAGTCAAGACAACCATTATGTGATAGGTAGAGATGATGTAAGTGTATCGTTTATAATCTGTATTTTGTAGAGTATTGTTATGGTCCCTATGACTCACTTTCTGTCTTTCAAGTTAGACTTGTAATCATGGTAATATGTTAACAAAGCAGATCATAAGTGTTATTGCAAAACCTTGTAACTCCAGCTTTGATTAAGCTGGAGTTACAAGGTTTTGCAATAACATCGACAAGATGTAACTTTGATCTATCCTTGCACTATCCTTTATTTTTTAGTCTAAGAACTAATAATTTTCTGGGGTTGCCTGTCAGACAATAGATAACTGAAATCAAAATTTTCTATCTACTTATTTCTGTACTTAAATTGTATTGTGGAATTGTATGTCTTCATAACAACTGTTAGTCAACCTTTGTCATGTGTTATTAATCCATTCAGGAATCACATAATTTTAAACGGGTCCAATATGAAAGCTACTACAGATGATAAAATGTTTATGCCCCGGTGTGGAAAGATCAGGGGCATATCGTTTTACTGTTGTCTGTCTATCTGTCTTACGTCTGTCATTCCGAAAACTTAACATGAAAACTTAATGTTAGCATTTACGTGGGCATTAGTGTTTCACAAACATATCTTGTTGTTTATAGAAATAGTAGTGCAAAGAAAATATTTAGGCAAAATGAACAAAATTGCTGGCTTGTCTTTCGTTTCAGGCCCTGTATTTTTACCAGCATGATGGTCGCGGTCCATGCCTTGCATTTGAAGGAGAGAAATTACAACTTCACTGGTTCAGAGGCTATTTAGTTATTGTGGGAAAAGATTCAAAACCATTTTCTAAAGCCCCAGTGCTGTGAGTGAACATTCTTAACCCTTCTCATGCTGTTCATGTCAATTTCCTGGTGTGACAAAAGCTCTGGCAGGCACTATAGACTAAGATTAGGCTGCACAGATGTGCAGTCTAATCTTAGCCTGCACTTACTGCTTTCTGCTCAATTAATTTGGCAAATGTTCAAGATAAACTTATTGAAATGCCTCTTAAATTGGCAATTTGTGTGAAACAAAATTTAAAGTCAGCAGGAAAAGGATTAATCATATTAAAATCTATAATTATGTGCATTTTACATCTGCAATGTTGATCAACACTTTCAGAAATGACACATAATGTTTTAATAAAATAAACTACTTCTATTATGCAAATGATTATAATTTTTAGCTCGACTTTTCGAAGAAAATGAGAGCTTATACTGTCACCCGGGCGTTGGCGTTGGCGTCGGCGTTGCAACAAAGGTTAAAGTTTTTTCAATCATCAATAACTTCCATACTATCAAAGGGATTCAACCCAAACTTGGAATACTTATTCACCATCACACCCTCTACCTTACTATTAGGGCCAATGACCCTGGCTCCACTATATTTGGAGTTATGCCCCGTTTATACTAAGCAACTTAGAAAGTCGAGCGCGCTGTCTTCAGACAGCTCTTGTTTAACTGTCGTAATGGTTATATTTTGAATTATATTTTAAAGGTGAATGTTTGTTTTATGCTGGGCTAATTTTGGTTGTAAATAGAATAGCAAAGAAACAATACCTTTTGTTTTGTTAATTGATGACGTATTAATATGATGTGCTACAGTCAATCCATGAAGAACTTGTCCATGCACACAGTGACAGTGTACGACATACAGAACAAGTTTATAGCATACTCTGCCCCATTCCCAGATGTGATAGATGTGGTCAGTGAGTGGGGGTCCCTTTATATACTAGCAGGGGACAGAAAGGTCAGTTTTATACACAGTATATGACATACAGAACAAGTTTATAGCATACTCTGCTCCATTCCCAGATGTTATAGATGTGGTCAGTGAGTGGGGGTCCCTTTATATACTAGCAGGGGACAGAAAGGTCAGTTTTATACACAGTATATGACATACAGAACAAGTTTATAGCATACTCTGCTCCATTTCCAGATGTTATAGATGTGGTCAGTGAGTGGGGGTCCCTTTATATACTAGCAGGGGACAGAAAGGTCAGTTTTATACACAGTATATGACATACAGAACAAGTTTATAGCATACTCTGCTCCATTTCCAGATGTTATAGATGTAGTTAGTGAGTGGGGGTCCCTTTATATACTAGCAGGGGACAGAAAGGTCAGTTTTATACACAGTATATGACATACAGAACAAGTTTATAGCATACTCTGCCCCATTCCCAGATGTTATAGATGTAGTTAGTGAGTGGGGGTCCCTTTATATACTAGCAGGGGACAGAAAGGTCAGTTTTATACACAGTATATGACATACAGAACAAGTTTATAGCATACTCTGCTCCATTCCCAGATGTTATAGATGTGGTCAGTGAGTGGGGGTCCCTTTATATACTAGCAGGGGACAGAAAGGTCAGTTTTATACACAGTATACAACATACAGAACAAGTTTATAGCTTACTCTGCTCCATTCCCTGATGTGATAGATGTGGTCAGTGAGTGGGGGTCCCTTTATATACTAGCAGGGGACAGAAAGGTCAGTTTTATACACAGTATATGACATACAGAACAAGTTTATAGCATACTCTGCTCCATTCCCAGATGTTATAGATGTGGTTAGTGAGTGGGGGTCCCTTTATATACTAGCAGGGGACAGAAAGGTCAGTTTTATACACAGTATATGACATACAGAACAAGTTTATAGCTTACTCTGCTCCATTCCCAGATGTTATAGATGTGGTCAGTGAGTGGGGGTCCCTTTATATACTAGCAGGGGACAGAAAGGTCAGTTTTATACACAGTATACGACATACAGAACAAGTTTATAGCATACTCTGCTCCATTCCCGGATGTTATAGATGTGGTCAGTGAGTGGGGGTCCCTTTATATACTAGCAGGGGACAGAAAGGTCAGTTTTATACACAGTATTTGACATACAGAACAAGTTTATAGCAAACTCTGCTCCATTCCCGGATGTTATAGATGTGGTCAGTGAGTGGGGGTCCCTTTATATACTAGCAGGCGACAGAAAGGTCAGTTAACCCTTTTTCAGACAACATAATTGAAAATTGGTTAGAATTGTAAGCCAGAGCAGATGACATATCAGAAAACTTCGGACACACCAGACTTGCTATCTATGCAAGCAAATTTTGGTATATTTTTTGTGTGATAATCTCCCTTCAAAGTGATCAATTAACTGCTTTAAACCTTTTTGACATGAGAAAATTTTGGATATTGTTAAACTGTTGCAGATGAAAAAATTAAACCTATACTACTGTATGGCTTAAAATTAAAAGTTTCAGAAAGAATATGATTCCAATTAATTATACCCACCACAACAAAGTTATGGGGGGGTATACTGGAATCAGGTTGTCCATCCGTCCGTCCGTCTGTCCGTCCGTCCGTTGACATAATCTTGTGTCCTCTTCTCCTCCCACAGTTTTTGACCAATTTTTCTGAAATTGTATCAGGATGTTTCCTATCATATGAAGTTGTGCATCTGCAATTTTCATCTTGATCCAGTCATTAGTTTCACAGTTATGCCACTTTGAAGTTTTTAATGAGGGGGGGGGGGAATGGTCAAAATTTACAATTTCCTTTCAGTGTTCTAACTAGAACCGTTTGACCTAGGATCATGAAACTTTACACAGTTGTTGCCCATGACCAATGGAGGTGCTCTATTGTTTTGGGGTCACCAAGGTCAAAGGTCAAGGTCACAGTTGGACTTTGTTTAAAATCCGTTTCCATGCTCTAAGTCAAGAACATTTTGACCTATAGCACTTTTTCAGTGACAAGGCCCTAGTGGGGGGTATTCGTCCGCTTTGCGACAGTTCTAGTTATACATGTTATCATGATATGATACCTTGTATTTCCTTCTAAGAATGTTTTTCTCTTCAGTATAAATGAAACTTGGAATATTTTTCTTTTCAGATGTATCAACTACAAGAAAAAGACACTCAAACAAAACTAGAAATGTTGTTTAAAAAGAATAACTATACACTTGCCATCAGGTAGGACAGTTACAGTATGCCTTAACCCATTACCAAACGGCAAAATTTTGAGCTGTTTCAAATTCAAAGATTGCTCAGACGACAATTTCAAATGTATGAATTTTAACATTTTTTGGACTTTCAGGGTAGAAAACATTGTGGCAATTGAAGAAATTGCTTTTCACAAGCAATTTCTTCATTTTCCACAATGTTTTCCAAAGCCTTTATCTTGAGGGCCGTCATGGAAAAGTGTTAATCCTTTATTAACATCAATTGACACCCAAGAAGAAAAATATTGTGGATAGCAATTTCTTCATTTTCCATGTTTTCCACCGATAATGACAAAAAAAATGTAAAAAATCATTCATTTGAAATTGTCAGCTTCAACATTTTTGAATTTTGAACCGGTCTGATTTTTAGCTCGACTTTTCGAAGAAAATGAGAGCTTATACTGTCACCCGGGCGTCGGCGTTGGCGTTGGCGTTGGCGTTGCAACCAAGGTTAGAGTTTTTTCAAACATCAATAACTTCCATACTATCAAAGGGATTCAACCCAAACTTGGTATACTTATTCACCATCACACCCTCTACCTTACTATTAGGGCCCATGACCCTGGGACCACTCTATTTGGAGTTATGCCCCCTTTATACTAAGCAACTTAGAAAGTCGAGCGCGCTGTCTTCGGACAGCTCTTGTTTACTGTATGGTAATTGGTGATTTATCTCGTTCAAAAATAAAAAGATATATTTTGTCAAAGTTCTGCCAAAGTTTTAGTTACTATTTCTAACAAGAGAAATGACAGGAAACTATTGTTATGTTCTTCAGCCACTGAGATTTGACTGAAAAATTGTAAAAAAAAATATCAATCAATCAACAAATCA
The DNA here is from genome assembly GCA_963680895.1 of Fragum sueziense. Classification (NCBI taxonomy): domain Eukaryota; kingdom Metazoa; phylum Mollusca; class Bivalvia; order Cardiida; family Cardiidae; genus Fragum; species Fragum sueziense. The sequence continues at coordinate 15,153,352 of OY804598.1, read as the reverse complement.
ATCAAACAACAAATTAATCAATCAGTCAATTTACCCTTTTCTGTTGAGTTCTTGATTGTTTGTTTACAGTTTAGCCAAGAGTCAGCAGTACGACCAGGATGGACTGATAGACATATTTACACAGTATGGCGACCATTTATATGCTAAAGGAGACCATGATGGGGCAATAGACCAGTATATAAAGACTATAGGAAAACTAGAGGCTTCTTATGTTATTAGAAAGGTAAATTATTAATATATTTATACAATATGGCAACTATTCATACGCTAAAGGTGATCACGATGGGCAATAGACTAGAATTTAAGGATTTAAGGAAAACTAGAAGCTTTTTATGTCAATAGAAAGGTAAAATATAATATGTTTATACAATATGGAGAACATAACTACCAGCACCATGGGGTGCCAATAATTTGTAAGCTCCATGCTCGAGTCTATTGATTCCGACTATTGATTGTAAATTGTTTAAAACTCATTCCAAAACAATGACGCCCAACAAGATAAACTAAAATGCTTTTGAATGAATTGTGGAAAATGAAAAAAAATGCTTGTCACAGACAGTTTATTCATTTCCTGCAATGTTTTCTTCGAGGAATGCCAAAAAAGTAAAATTTTATTCACTGATAATTGTTGTCTGTTATATCTTTGAATTTAGACCAGTATAAAATTTCACCATCTGGTAAATGGTGAAAATCCATAATAAAAAAAGTGGAGTTACAACAATCAGCAATCTACTTTCATTTAGAAGAAATTATGTTGGAAATGATGGCTTTCGTTTCGAAATGAAGTTTTTCCAAGAATCCATTTCTAGAATACATATCAGAAGTCTGTTACTTATTGTTACCTTGTATATCAGGGCAATCTCCCCCATATCAGCTCATTGGTTTCATTCTGCTTTCCAGTTCCTTGATGCACAAAGAATCCACAATTTAACCAAGTACCTGCAAGCATTACATCATGCACAAATGGCTACAGAGGAACATACAACTTTGTTACTCAACTGTTACACTAAACTGAAGGATGTGTCTAAACTTAATGAATTCATTATGGTAAGGAGAATGTAGTAATTTCCCTTTTCCAAAAAGTTGAAATAAGGATATGCATTTTGAACTGTTACATATTGACTCATTGAGACAATGCAAATGAGTAGTGACAACATAGGATTTAGATTTGAAATAAAATCAATAGAATGTCTTTGTCCACTCTTTTCTGTTGCTTTGAATGTATCAGTTTCCCTTTACCTAAGGTTAACCCTTTCCCAAACGACCAAATTTTAGGTTGATCCACTTCAAAAACTGCCACAAATGGCAAAATGGTTGTTATTAAAGTTACGACTGGTGTAAAATATGGCACAGAAAATATTGAGACAAAAGGAGAAACTGCTGGTTATCAGCAGTTTCTTCTTTTGTTTCAATGTTTTCCCAGGCTTCTTCTATTAGGGACGTCAAAATCAGGTCTTGTTTGGGAAAGGGTTAAATAAAGGTTTGTATTATAAATTGTGAAACACTATACTGTAACACATGTTTAAATCAATGAGTTTATTATGGTGAGTATTACAGCTTACTCATTTAAATTTTTTTCCAAATAACAATTATTGAATGGTCCAAGTTTTAGAATGATGCAGACCTATGACATAATCTATGAAATCCCAAATCAAATAATAGCTATTTAATGGAAGTTTCTGGCCACTCCATATATCATTATTTTCGATTAAGTAATAAATAGATTTCACTTAAAATTTGCCGGTAGACTGAATATCAATCATAGATGTGCACATCAAATTTTGGTCAAAGATCATTTATTTTTGTAGAGTAAGGGCCCTTTGTTGAAAATTTTCATCCCTGCAAAGCCCTCATTTGGACAATTACATATATGATTGACTATAATTTGTAATTGTTTAATGAGAAACACTATAAAATATTGTCATTTCAAAAGAATTACACAATCATTTTCAGACTAAAGACCGAGAAGTAGATTTTGATGTAGAGACCGCCATTAAAGTTTGTCGTCAGGCTGGATATTTTGAACATGCCCTGTCACTGGCGAAACAGCATCATTTACATGAATGGTACCTCAAAATACAGCTAGAAGATATGAAGGAGCATTCAGAGGCACTCGCATACATAGGGAAACTCGAATTTGAAGAGGTAATATTTTATGTAAAGTTTTTCAGGGCTACTAATTGTAGAAAGGGGGGGGGGGGCTATTCTTGTTTCCTTGTTATTGATGTAATGCTTTGATGAAGGTTTTTATGTGCAACTATCAGATCTCTATTTCTACTGATGCTATTGCTATGAAACTTTGCACATGCTTCTATGACCATAATATCAATCTTTCAATAAAGATTAATTACTCTTAATAACCCTTCTTAGACTTAGAAATTCTTGGTTAACCCACTACCAGATGGCAAAAATTTAGACCAGTCCAAGTTAAAAATGTTGCAGATGACATACAATTTTACATTTTTTGGCCTTTCTGGGTATAAAACATTGTTGGAAAGGAAGAAATTGCTTATCACAAGCAATTTCTTCATTTCCCACAGTGTTTTCCCTAGCTTTTATCTTGTTGGGTGTCTAAAAGCCTCACTATGTTATAATGGGTTAAAAGAGGCGTTAAATTCAATTAAATTTATTTTGCTGTTTTCCTTGCAGGCAGAGCAGAATATTAAGAAGTATGGGAAGTTATTAATGGGGGAGAGTCCCAAACAGACTACAGAATTGTTGAAGAGACTTTGTACCGACTATAAACCAACTGATAGTAAGTTTACATTCTGATAGGTATCTTTAGTCCAAAGCTCTAGATAAGAGGGGGTGAAGACTTTCTAACTTTTTTATTTCAAATCCAAACCCTATGTTGTGGGTACTCATTTGAATCGTCTCGATGAGACGATTCTAATGAGTACCCACAACATAGGGTTTGATGAAATGTTAGTGAAATATGTCAATTTGAAAAGCCATCACCCCCACTTATCTGGAGCTCTGTTTAGTCTTTACTACACAGTGACACTTTTTGATTTCCTCGCAAGCCAGGCTTTGTACTGACTGTAAAGCAGCAGCTAGTAGGTTGTTATCACACATTGTATGGTCAGACAAACAAAATTGTCACGATTTGACTTTGGTGTCAGTGCATGCATTAATGTGTATGTCCTTACTGCCGGATATTTGTAAGTTAGTCACTCTAAGAATGGATTCTAGTAGAATGTAGCAGAATTAGTATGATTTGATCAGGTCTCAATGTTAAAATCTTCTTTCCTTTTCTCCTTGACTTTTCTATGAATATGGTGGTAATTGGAATCTCTTGTCCTTATAAAATATTTCTGTTTAAGTTTTACATGCAAGAGTCATATATCTTTTGTACTGGTGAGAAAAATTTTAGGAATCCATGGTTTTCTCTTGTGATGTCACTAAAATGCTGTTACCCCATAAAGAAATTGCTTGTGACTAGCAATTCCTTCAATTTCCTCAATGTTCGCTGAAAAAAAAAGTTAAGTTTTCAGATTGAATCACATGAAATAATTCGGCATCAACTTCTTTAAAGTTGGACAACTTTAAAATTTTTGTGTTGTCTGTTAATGGGTTAAAAGAGGAATTAAAGCCCATTTGATTTATTAAAGATGCATTCTCACCCATTTTTGCGGTGATTATCTCTATAACATGTCAATACATAATGAAAATCTGGCCCTTTATTTTTCTGTGTGTCAAATTTTGTCTTTGTCCGACCTGTAGCAGCTTAGATTACGACAGATATAAAATCTATATGAAATTGGTTTGTAAATACTTGTGAATGTGCTTAAAAACAGGTATTTGATGGTTTTTTATACGCCGCCGGAGGCGGACGTATATTGGCGTCATCTTCTCCGTCTGTCCGTCCGTCCGTCCGTCCGTCCGTCCATCCGTCCATCCGTCCGTCCGTCCGTACGTCCGTCCACTTTTCTTGTCAACACAACTCCTCCTAAGTTTCTGGCTGGATCTTCTTGAAACTTGGTCAATCTTATCACCTCAATTGGTAGATGTGCATGAAGGAAGGATTTTATGGTTCATTGATTTTTGCCTGAGTTATGCCCCCTTAAAACTTAGTCTCTGGAGCGGCGTATATTGTGACCATGGCACTCTTGTCTTTTTATGCCCCCGATAGGGAGGCATCATAAATTTGACTTGTCCGTCCGTCCGTCTGTCTGTCCGTCTGTCCGTCCGTCTGTCCGTCATTCCGTCCAAAAACTTAAAGATTGGCCATAACTTCCTTATTACTTAACATATTCGCTTCATACTTTACCACAACATTCCTTGGTACATTACCTTTCTGTAGGCACATACTTTGGTGACCTTGACCCCTGGATGACCTTGACCTTGAACATAGATTGGCCATAATTTAAAATCAAAGCGGTGTCGGGGGCATTGTCATCTTACAGTGACAGCTCTTGTTATAGTTACATTATCCATTTATGTCTTTTCCAATATTAATCTTATTTTATGTGATCTGAATGCTATAAAGGGTCCATCATAATGCTAAAAGCAAACTTTTGTCATTAATTTTTAGCTCCACTGGCCGAAGGTCAGCGAGCTATTGTCATGGCGTTGTGTCCGTCATGCGTGCGTCCGTCCGTGCATCCGCGCGTCCGTAAACTTTTCTTTAAAAATCTTCTTCTCTCAAACCAGTGGGCCAATTATGTTCAAACTTGGCAGAAATGTTCCTTGGGTGGTGTTTCACTTAAATTGCGAAAAGAATTTTGATTGGTCCGTAAATGTGTGCCTGGCAGGGCGGGGCTTATCAGACTTAGAGAAATCACAAAATAATTCTTTAAAAATCAACCAAAGGGCCAATCTTGACCAAACTTGGCAGAAATGTACCTTGGGTGAAGCTTTATCTATATTGTATGTAAAATTTTGATTGGTCCATAAATGTGGGCGTGGCAGGGCGCGGCTTATCAGACTTAGAGTGCGTGCGTAAACTTTTCTTTAAAAATCTTCTTCTCTCAAACCAATGAGCCAATTTTGTTCAAACTTAGCAGAAATGTTCCTTGGTCGGTGCTTCACTTAAATTGCAAAAAGAATTTTGATTGGTCCATAAATGTGGGCGTAGCTGGGCGGGGCTTATCAGACTTAGAGAAATCACAAAACAATTCTTTAAAAATCAACCATTTGGCCAATTTAGATATAATGTGGCATAAATGTTCCTTGGATGGACTTTTATCTAAATTTATTGCAAAATCATGTTTGGTCCATAAATGTGGGCGTGGCAGGGTGGGGCTTATCAGACTTGGGAAATCACAAAATAATTCTTTAAAAATCTTCACCTCTCAAACCATAGTGTCAATTTTGATCAAACTTGGCAGAGATGCTCTTTCGGCTCTCCGACTTGGAGAAATCAGGAAATAATTTTTTTAAAAATCAACCAATCGGTCAATTTAGTCCAAACTTTACAAAAATATTTTTGGTGGCCCCTTTACTCAAATGGCGTAAGAAAAATTTATGTGGGTTTGCCAGGGTGGGGCTTATCAGACTTTGAGAAATCGTAAAATAATTCTTAAAAATATCAACCATTGGGCTAGTTAAGACCAAAATTAATACAACTGTTCCTTAGGTGGCCCTTTACTAAAATTGTTCATGACATTTTGATTGCTCCATAAGTGGATATGGTAGGGCAGGTTTATCGGACTTACAGATATTGCAAAATAATTCTTTTAAAGTCAACCATTGGGTCAATTCAGACCAAACTTTGTCAGAAAACAGGGCATGGCAGTCAGAGGTTTACAAGAAATCATTATATAATTCTTTTAATTAATTAGCCAGTGGAGTGATTCAGGCCCTCTTGGGCCTCCTGTTTTTTAACAGGCAGACGAATGACATTGGATCTTTTAATGTAAGTTGAGCCGGGATCTGGAAAAAGGACCCTTAAGGCATTTGAGAACAACATGGATCCAGATCAGACTGTGCCTATGTACAGACTGATCTGGATCTATGTTGTTCTCAAATGCCTTAACCCATATTGTTCTCTAATAGCTTGTTTATGACCAGTAGCAACTGTATATTAGTAGGTTGGACCCATTTTAAACTACATTATAACACATTTCCGTAAAATCCATTTATAGCGAAAGAAGGACTGCATCTGGTTTTATTTGACCAATAAAGACTATGTAATTATGCTTCGTGTATGCGCCAAAACGTCACGTGGCATTAAGGTAACGTCAAATGACGTCATCAATGACGTCACTTAACCGCCAATGCGTTTCCTACGCCGAAAACTAGTTTGTGGCAGAGTTTCCACAAAATAACACATTTCGAATGTACGTTTTGTTATTTAGAGTGTTATAATGGAAATAATAACAAGTTTAGCTGTCTTTATTGCGCAATAAAAACCTCTGTGCTCTGGACTACATGTTAACGCAAATACCTCGGCGCTTTGGGCCTCGGTTTTTACCTACACATTTAGTCTGTCGCCCATTGTTTTTTATTTGCGCAATAAAGACCGCTAAACTTGTTATTATTTCATAATTTAACCACAGGCTTATCTCCATACTGGATTTCCCAAAATACTATAAGGGCCCTTTTCCAGATTCTGGCTTATGTATATTGCAGGACCTTTGGTAGATGAGGGAGAACTACAAGGTCGTGTTGGAGAGATACAGAAGGCACCTGCTGAACAGTTCATACATATATTTGTAAACAAATCTGATAAACTCACAGAGTTTCTAGAACACATGATTATGGTATGTATGTAACCCTTATCCAAACAAGATCTGGTTTAGTAGCCTCTAATAGAGGAAGTCTGGGAAAACATGAGTAGAAAAAGAAAGATCTAATTTGCCTCAATATTAATATCTTAATCAACATGCACTTTGTCATCTCAACCAGCTTTCAAAGTGGACTACCATTACAATTTGCAGCAGGAATGGCTTAATTTATTTAGAATTTGTACATTTCAGAATGTAATGTAATGTTTTTTTCAAAGCAAAACAGTTTCTCCTCATAGTTTTTATTATACGCTGCCAGAGGCGGACGTATATTGGCGTCATCTTCTCCGTCTGTCAGTCCATCCATCCGTCCATCCGTCCATCTGTCCATCCATCCGTCCGTACGTCCGTCCACTTTTCTTGTCAATGCAACTCCTCCTAAGTTTCTGGCTGGATCTTCTTGAAACTTGGTCAATATTATCACCTCAATTGGTAAATGTGCATGAAGGAAGGATTTTATGGTTTGTCAATTTTTGCCTGAGTTATGCCCCCTTAAAAACTTAGTCTCTGGGGGTTATTAAAGTTGCAGCCTTGTCAACGCAACTCCTCCTACGTTTCTGGCTAGATCTTAATGAAACTTGGTCAATGTTATCACCTCAATTGGTAGATGTGCATGAAGGAAGGATTTTATGGTTCATTGATTTTTGCCAGAGTTATGTCCCCTTAAAACTTAGTCTCTGGGGCTCATTGAAATTGCAGCCTTGTCAACGCAACTCCTCCTAAGTTTCTGGCTAGATATTAATGAAACTTGGTGGATGTTATTACCTTAATTGGTAGATGTGCATGAAGTAAGGATTTTATGGTTCATTGATTTTTGCCTGAGTTATGCCCCCTTCAATCTTAGTCTCTAGGGCTCATTGAAATTGCAGCCTTGTCAACGCAACTGCTCCTAAGTTTCTGACTGGATCTTAATGTTACTTGGTCAATGTTATCACCTCAATAAGTAGATGTGCATGTAGGAAGGATTTTATAGTTCATTTATTTTTTCCAGAGTTATGCCCCCTTAAAACTTAGTCTCTGGGGCTGATTGAAATTGCAGCCTTGTCAATGCAACTCCTCCTAAGATTTTGACTGGATCCTTATGAAACTAGGTGGATGTTATTACCTTAATTGGTAGATGTGTATGAAGTAAGGATTTTTTAGTTCATTGATTTTTGCCTGAGTTATGCCCCCTTCAATCTTAGTCTCTGGGGCTTAATGATATTTCAGCCTCGTGAATGCAATTCCTTCCAGGTTTTTGACTGGATATTTACAAAAACCTTTTAGTGAACACATTTTTTTTACAGGTTTTTGAGTGAATATTTATAAATCCTTGTCAATGTCATTTTTTGTCTCAAGTTTTATAAGTGGCGGCGTATATTGTGACCATGGATGGCACTCTTGTTCTTAATTGAGTCGTTTTCTGTATTTCAGGTTCAGCCTAATTCCCCCAACTTGCTGTATAACACACTACTAGAACTGTATTTACATGATATAGTACATGAACAGAATAATACAGACGCGAGTATAGTCATTGTATCTTAGTAGCAGATCCAAGGGTGGTTTGAGGGGTTCACATGACGCCCCTCTATAGCCTAATTATTTTATTTTCATGCAGAAATTTATTCAAAATTGAATAATAATAGGAAAACGAACCCCCATATTTGTATGTTCGAACCCCCCTCAAAGAAATCCTGGATCCGCCGCAGACCCTCCACCTAAGAAGTAGGAAAGAGTTTATTAGATTCAACATATCTATCTGTCAAAGTATTCATAGACATACTATCTCTGTTCTCCAAGTTCACAACCGTTGACCTAGACTCGAAATAATTTACACATGTTTGACAAGATCCTACGAGATGTTTATATCAGAGGTTGTAGGTCATGTGATGACAAGATACGCGTCATTTTTCACAGTGTTTTCTACTTAGATAAACCAAAAAATGTTCAATTCACTTGAAATTGTCGTCTGCAACATTTTTGAATGTGGAACAGTCTAAAATTTGGTCAGGTAATGGTTTAATAAGAGGGTTAGCAACATTTCTATGTTCTCCCTCACCAAAGGTTTGGCTATAGCACAGTTTGTGACATGGTATCTCACCAGACTCTCAATCAGGGGGTCCCAGACTCCACCATCCCCATTCAATCAATTGTCCAATAAAAACTTCAACATTGGCGATAACTTTAGAACTGTAGGTAATGAGGCTTTGATATTTCACTTGCATATTTCTTTTGACAACAAAGAGTGTTAGGTGTTTCACAAATACTACTTGTTTACTGTTTCAAATGCTTCCATCCTGATGTTCTTAATTTTCTGTAATCCGTCTTAATTAAAGTATTGAAAGTGTCTTATTTCTTATTCAGGCAAGACTAGACAAAGAAAGAAGAACAATGGAATTGCTGCAAAGTCCTGAGGTATTTCTTGTATTGATTTGCCCCTTCTCAAACAAGCCCTGGTGTTGATGAAAGGCTATTAGTTTAGAGATCCATGAGGGAAAAAGAGAAAATGATGATGGATGCTGATACTCTAAATTTTCTCCTTTTATCTCACAATGATCGCTATGCTATGAATTGTAGATATTCTACTTTTTCAGTTTAGACTGCCTTAATCCATACCTTAATACTGACACTTTTTGACGCCTCTAATGGAAGAGAAGCGGGAAAACATTGAGGCAAAAGATCAAAATGCTGATGATCAGCATTTTCTCCTTTTGCCTCAATATTTTCCTCAGCTATGATATACACAATGTCTTCTTTTCATATCAACTATTTTGTTGCCTGTAACTCCTTTCCAATTGGACTAGTCCAAAATTTTGTTGTTTTTGAATGGGTTGAATTCAGGCATTTGTGAAAGGGATAATGTAGATTTTGTAAAAAAATAATAGTCTTAGACTTTTTCATGTTGCATGACCTTATTATTAGTTCTGAATATGTGAAAATGAGAGCCTTTAATTCCAAGGGAAGTCAGATCAACTATAAGCCTGTAACTATGTTTCCCATCATTTTGCAGTATTTGTTATGTTTAACTAATTGCTAGGATACCTTAAAGGGTGATACTCACATGAATAATATAGTTTGGGTAAAACTTTCATTGGAATACATATGGGTCTATGACATTTCATCGACAGACAAATCATCGACACGACTAATTACCGACACGATAACTGGTAGACACGACAAATCATCGAAAGACAAATCATCGACAGTGTCGTGTCGATTATTTGTCGCATTTTTCCTAGTAAAGCCTGTCTTACAACACAGGAAAAATATCTTGAAGATAAGTAGGAGTTATTTGAAGGATTTGTATATAAGAAGGACAGGGCTAGGGAAAATAAAAAAAAATATTGGAAGTGGTCTGTATATAACCGCGTCCTGCAAGATGACCCAAGAACAAAGACCCAAAATTTTTAGAGGCATGGCACTGGCGTTGTTCTACTGTTGTTGGAGTTTCCCATCCCAATATATACAAATTTTTAGAAACTTTATGCTGAGAACAGTCCCACACAGAATTACGCAAAGTTGCTCTTTTGAGAGGGGAATTGGGCACAATATTTCTTATAAATAGATAAAGTATCCAACCTTAATTAAAGCTAACAGTTTGTCGATGAGTGTCGATGTTTGTCAATTATTTGTCGATCTTTTTTTAGATGTTTTGTCCTGTCGATTGTTTGTCCTTTCGGTAATTAGTCGTGTGGATGATTTGTCTGTCGATGATCTGCCCATACATATTACACCTTTTGCAAACATGCCTTGGTTTGAACACAAAGAGAACATAATTTGAAAACAGCTTTTGCCCCGGAATGTTTTCTATCCTAGGAAATTTAAAGTTTTTGTTCATGTTTCTTTTTCATTCGAAGACACCTTTAAAGTCCAGCTTATTCTAAAGATTGTTGTTTGAGCAAGAGTTTAAATACGGGGATTAGTTACTAAAGGGTTGTTATGAATGCCTTTAACAGGCTAAATATGTTCAAGACCAAGCCCTAGTTTTGTGACAAATGAACAACTTTAGGAGTGTAATTCTGAATCTTTATGAAAAGGTTTTAAAACATGTCATAAGTTTGTTGTAAATATATTACAGGCTAAATATGATCTAGACCAAGCCCTGGTTTTGTGTCAGATGAACAACTTTAGGAGTGGAATTCTGTACCTGTATGAGAAGGCTCATTTGTAAGTACCTGTACACTATTATGGCCCCGTATAGAAAGATCAGGGGAATATTGTTTTACTCTTGTATGTATGTCCGTCCGTCTGTCTGGTTTATGTTGTTCAATCTGTCCATGATTTTTATGTAGTAAAGAATAAAACTACCTAAGCCATTTTATGTGAAACTTTTCTACATCAAGACCAAAGTAAAAAACACTTCATTTTGAAATGTCTGAACATCTGTCGGTCTGTCCAAAAACTTAACATTGGTCTTTTTGGAGGCATTAATGTTTCACAAACACATCTTGTTTTGATTCTTGTAATTCATTGAAGGGAATATTTTGTAGCAATTGTTATTTTTAACTTTTCTGCAAACAAGACATAATTTTGATGTCCTAAATAGAAATGGCTTGGGAAAACATTGAGGCAAAAGAAGAAACTGCTAATAATCAGCATTTTTAGGTCACCTGACCGAAGGTCATGGTGACCTATTGCGTCCGTGTTTCGTCCGTCGTCGTGCGTCGTGCGTCGTGCGTCGTCCGTCGTCCGTCGTCCGTTAACTTTTAACATTTTCGACTTCTTCTTGAGAACCATTGGACGGATTACAACCAAACTTGGCAGGGAGCATCCCCATGGGAAGCCGCTTCAGATTTGTACAAATCATGGAGTTATCTCCCTTTGGGGCCCCATAAGGGGCCAAAAAGGGGTTAAATAGGGTACATCTTAAAAAATCTTCTTCTCATGAACCAGCTGTTCGATTTGATTCACATTTGATATTTAGAGTCTTTAGGGCAAGGACAACAAAGTTTGTACAAGAGAAAAAAATCCGTCCAGAAATGGCCGTGCTGGGGATGGGGGATGGGAGGGGGGGTTCGCGTTATTAGTTAACTTAACATTTTCAACTTCTTATTAAGAACCATTGGACGGATTTCAACCAAACTTGGCAGGAAGCATCCTAATAGGAAGCTGCTTCAGATTTTGTACAAATCATGGAGTTATCTCCCTTTGGGGTCCCATAAAGGGCCAAAAAGGGGGTAAATTGGGTACATCTTAAAAAATCTTCTACTCATGAACCGGCTGTTGCATTGGATACACATTGGGAAGTTAAAGTCTTTAGGGCAAGGACTACAAAGTTTGTACAAGAGAAAAAAATCTGTCAATAAATGGCCGTGCTGTGGATGGGGGATGGGAGGGGTTCGCGTTATTACTTAACTTTGAACATTTTCTACTTCTTTTTGAGAATCATTGGACAGATTTCTACCAGACTTGGCAGGAAGCATTCCAATGGGAAGCCGCTTCAGATTTTTACAAATCATGGAGTTATCTCCCTTTGGGGCCCCAAAAGGGGTTAAATAGGGTACATATTAAGAAATGTTCTAATGTTGGATTGAATTCACATTTGGTATTTTAGTCTTTAAATAAGTTTGTACAAGAGAAAAAAAGACTGCCAAGAAATGGTGGTGCTGGGGGGTTGCACTCTTAGTTAACTTTTAATATTTTCCTTAACTGTTTCTGCTCATTTGATTCAGGTGACCGATAAGGCCCTCTGGGCCTCTTGTCTTTTTTTGCCTCAATATTTTCTGTGCTTCATCGTTGAAAAATAATATCTTAATAAGTGTTTGTTTTGTTGTCTGCAGAAGTTTCAAGTTGGAACTGTCAAATTGTTTATTAAAGGGGACATGATCAATTGAATTTGTAAACATTTGGCAAAATAAATAAATGTTATTTTGCATGATGAAAAGTGACACATATTTAAACTGTCTCTTACCTGTATCACTTTGATGTTGTAGAGTCAAGGTCATGAGGTCAAAAATTATGGTCGCAATTGAAAGGTTTTATTTAGTCTATGTAATTAATGATTGTCTGTTATTTATGATTGTATGTTTGTGTATTATAGATATCAGCAGATTATCCGTTACCATATGGAGCATGATGCATATGATCTAGTCATCGAAACTTGTAAACGATTTGGGTAAGTAAACATACTTGGGATTTGTTTCTTTTTTATGCCCTTGTATCTTTGGATCAGGATATTGTTTCTCCATTGTCCCTCAATCTGTCCTTCCGTCTGTTTGTTTGAAAACATTGGTATTTTCTTCAAAGACCAACAAAGTTCAAATTTGGCATGTATGTTCATCTCATCAGTGGATATCATTTAGATCCAAGGCAAGGTCATCCATTTTGTTCAAGGTCATAATTCTAGATGAATAGCCATTTCGGCTGAAAATCTTTTGATTGTTTCATTCAAACAGTAATTCCTTTTGAGACACAACATTACAAATAACTATCTGTTTTAATTTCAGTACACAAGACCCTAACCTATGGGTACAAGCATTATCTTGTTAGAGAACATTATGGATCTTGATCAGACTGTGTGTATGCACAGGTTGATCTGGTTTCATGTTGTTCTCAAGTGCCATAAGGGACCTTTTTCCAGATTCCTGCTCATTTGTTTAATTTCAGTACACAAGACCCCAACCTATGGGTACAAGCGTTGTCCTATTTTGCCAGAAAAGAGAGTACAAGAGCACAATTAGGAGTGGTTCTTCATAGTATCCTTGAAAGTTCTGTATGTCTCTATATGATTTGTGAATTGAAGCTGTCTTCAAAAACCAAAAGTTGTGTAAAGAAATGTGAACAACCTTTGAATTTATTTGCGAAATTGTCTGTCAATTGGTTAAGACATAAAAATTTTGGTAAAATCTACCTATCTCAGTCTACTAACAACTGTTGACCAGTTTGTCATTGACTTAATTCCTTCACATAATTGAAAATACTATGAATAGCTATAATTTAATCTCATAGGTGCCATGGTATTTGAGATAAATGTATTTCACTGTAGTTCATTTCAATTGTTAAACGCAAAATATCAACCCATTTACAGAGATGCTGTTCTTTAACGTATACAACCCATCATTAGCACTGAAGGGCAAGGGGCGAAATTTGAAAAGTGTCAGTAATTCCTAAACTGTGTTACATTTCCATTACAAATACAAACATAAGCATTTTGAACGGTTTAGAATTTTGAATTAATGCATGCTTATGGAAATATTTAACAAAAATGTTTAAAGTTACCTCCCTTGTATATGAATATAGAGTAAAATAATATTTGTAAAATTTTTTCTTCTTGAAGCATAATCTTGAAATCCGGCACGGTGAATCACCTTATATGATGTGTATTTACAAGTGTGTGTAATTTGGTACATTTCGTATGGCTAGAAAGTAGTGTTTTTAATGATGGGTCATATACCTTAAATGATAGTTTTAGGTTTACCTTAACATCTAAATCAGATATTGACAAGCGGAACTTGTTACCGCCACTCCTGGTCATTCAGACGCTTGCACACAGCTCCACTGCAACCCTCTCTGTGATCAAGAATTACATTATACGCAAGCTTCAGAGCGAGAATGACCAGATTGCTGAAGATGAACGCTTGATAAAACAATACCAGGAGGACACAGAGAAAAAGCGCCAACAGATAGAAGAACTCAAAACTACGTAAGTATACTGTACCAATTAACCCTTTACTAAACTTTAAAAGATGGACGACTCTTAATTGAAAACTGTTGTAGATGACAAAATGTATGTTGATAAGATTTATGTAAATATTTTTGTACAATAAAGCACAGAAAATATTGAGGAAAGAAGGAAAATGATGAATCTTAGTATTTACTTGTTTTGCTTCAATATTTTCCTAAGCTGTAACTATCAGGGACTTCAATACATGATCTTGTTTTGGAAATGTTTAACAGGGCTGCTGCTAGATAATTTAGACTTAAGAACAATAAGGAGGGCGGTTTAACCCATTACCACATGAAGATGCCTTTTGACGCCTCACTAGATAAAGGCTTTGGAAAACATTTTGGAAAATAAAGAAATTGCGTGTGACAAGCAATTTTTTCATTTTCCACAATGTTTTCTACCCAGGAAGAGCAAAAAATGTAAAATTCTGTTCACTTGAAATTGTCATCTGCAACATTTTTGAATTTGAAACAGTCTAAAATTTTGTCGTTTGGTAATAGGTTAACCCATTACCACAGTGACCCTTTTTGACTCCTTACAAAATTATGGTTTTGGAAAACATCGTGGAAATTAAGAAATTGCTTGTGACAAGCAATTTCTTCATTTCCCACGATGTTTTCTACCCAAAAAGACAACAAAAATTTAAATTTTATTCACTTGAAATTGTTGTCTGCAACATCTTTGAATTTGGACCAACCCAAAATTTTGCTTTTTGGTAATGGTTTGTTTAATCAGTTATAGTTGCATGGATCAAGAGACAACAAGGAAGGAATCATAAACAGATCTTCACTTTATATCCTAGGTGGTCATAACACAGTTGATAGCATGTATGACTGATAAACCCTTTCCCAAACAAATAAATTGGGCTGTTCTAAATTCAAAGATATTGCAGACGACAATTTCAAGTGGATGATTTTCTGCTGTTTTGGGGTCTTTTGGGGTAGAGTCCCAGGCCTTTTTCTTGAGGCATCATTGTGTTGGAATGGGTTAATATCCTTTCTTACATTTGTCTCCTGTCAATGAATAATCATGAACCTAAGCTGGAGAGCAGCTGGAGACTTGGAAAAGATGTGTGGTTGTAAAAGGTCTTGCAAGAAAAGAAGAAAATCGTTGGTGTAAATGCAAAACCTCGTATGTCGATTTGTGCAATTTTCAAGGTACAAACTTGTGTGCTCAGTTAAAGACAATTCTTGCAGGTTTTGAGAAATTTTTACTGATCAGTATCAATGACAAATCATTTGTGAACAATATGTCCAAATTTCAAGTAAAACATTTCAGTTTGGGAAAAGTTATTGCACTTTTTTCTCTCCCCGTTAAAATTTTCCAAAAACGAGATACGAGGTTTTGCATTAAATTTTACAACGACGAAATGCTGATTACCTTTCACTCACCCCTTTGGCAAATCACTTAATTGTGTCAAGATTAATGCTGCAGGATATTTTCCATCCATTTCAGAGCAAAGATATTTCAGAACACAAAATGTTGTATTTGTAACCAGGCTTTAGAATTACCCTCAGTACATTGTCTCTGTGAACCTCATTCATTCCACCAATAGTAAGTATACTGTCTGGCGACAAATTCTCTCCGCATACCAGGTCTGGTCAAATATTTCTTTTTAACTCTTTCCCAAACGGCAAAATTTTAGGGTGATCCACTTCAAAAACTGCCACAAATGACAAAATGGAAGTTGTCAAAGATATATTTTGTGTAAAATATAGCATAGAAAACATTGACACAAAAGGAGAAACTGCTGATTATCAGCAGTTTCTTCTTTTGTTTCAATGTTTTCCAAAGCCTATTCTCTTAGGGACGTCAAAACCAGGCCTTGTTTGGGAAAGGGTTAAAGATTGAAAAGAGTCCTTCCCACATTCAAGTTATGTTGACATCAACTTCTTTTGTTCCAAAAATAAATCATATTAGACATCACATCTTTACTTTGTTATGGTACAGTTGGCGAGAACATGTACATGGCAAGAATTGGTCGCCAGCCAGCAGATATTCTGTTTTTGTGAAACTATACCATTATCTATGACAAAGGAAATTGACATGGTTACAAGATTCTCCCCAAGTTTTTTTTTAAATGATGATAATGTTGTCAATTTCCATTGTTACATAAAACAGCAAAGCTATACTTAGTGTTTGGTATCTAATGATAAATGGAATATGTCAGCTACGGAATTCGTATTTGGAACTGGTGCAGGGAAATAATATCTTTTCATCTATCCATTACAGTTGTTATGAGAACATTACTGGCCATGATTTTGATGAGAAAGAGAGTGAATGTCCAGTGTGTTTACAAGAAAACAGGTAGGGGTTTAATACTTTGAATAGACTAGTCCAATATTTGAAAGCTGCTGCAGATGTCAAGTTGGATCTTGATAAAGATAATTTATGGTTTGTATTCCAAATGTATACTGAGAGGCAAAAGAAAGTATACACTGTTTGTCTTTAAATATCTCTCTTAATTTCCATCACGTCAACTCAAAATTTTGTATTTTATATTTCTACTCCAAAACCAATAACTCAGTTTTGATAAATTTCACCTGAAATTGCTTTGACTACCCATACTTCCGCTACATGCCGATTTAGCAAACTTTGCACGCGCGACTCAGCGGAGCATCAAATATTGCCATTAATCAGTATTTGGTGTCTTTAATCTTCATCACAACAAATCACAACGTTAAATTTTCTCTACCATTCTAATCCAACTCTCTGTGGCTGGTAAAAATCGATCAATATACCCCTTTTTGCATTAAGACCCATTTTTCTATGACACAGCCTAATAATGAAGGAAACGCGACACTATATTCACTTAGTCAGGTGACTAGGAACATTCTACGCAAATTTTATCTAATTCTGTCCCTAAATTTAGAAAGAGTTATGTCAGATAACCTGTTTGCATCAAGCCCCCTTTTGCCATGACGCACCGTGATATGGAAAAGCGCTAACAATGTACGCATAGTCCTAGGTGACTAGACTTTTTCTTTAAAAAATCTGTCAAAATCTGTTCATAATTGTAGGGGATGTGTCCGCGTATATGCTTGCATTAATTAAGCGACTGAGTCCCCTTTTTCGGTGACGCTGTATATAATGAAAAAAACGTCGCACCCAAAGAAAAACACAGATTGACGGATAGGCGAAGAATATCACACCAATAGACGAATGCATTCGGTGGTGTTTAAAAATCGTACACAATCTATTAATCGGTTTCTTCGAAAACGTGAAAGAACTAGGGTGTATACTTATTTTTGCCTCTCAGTATATATTTAGATGTTTCCCTTTAACTGAATAATTGAATTAACTCATTTTTACTATACAGAGATTCTTTCTCAATCCTTTATCAGGGCAGCGGCCATGGAACAGTGCATCAGACTCTCACTCGAGGTCTCGGGGATCAATTCCTGGTCGTCGCAAATATCCTTTCAGACAAAATTGTTTGCCACCAATGGTAAATCGTAATGGTAAACCTATATGGGGGAACAGCTGGAGGCTAGGTGAGGATGTTGTGGTAGTTTTGGTAGGAGAAACGATAGTAATTCATAGTTAGGTGCTCCAGCCTAGCAGTATGACCTTAGTAGTTGAAAACAGCTTCACACTCCTATTAATCAATCAAGTCCATCATTATACCCCCAACAACGAAGTTATGGGGTGTATACTGGAATCAGGTTGTCCGTCTGTCTGTCCGTCCATCCGTGGACATAATTTTGTGTCCTCATCTACTCCCACAGTTTTTAATTGGACGTCCAAAAGGACGTCCAATTCTTATAACCACTTTTCGACAGGCGAAATAGGTTTTCATTACCAAAAAAACCTTTCTCAGACTCAATTGCCAGTCGACCAAAATTCAAAACAGATTTTGCGACCATACAGGAAAACTGTCGTATCTTTTCCTGCCTTCTATGTGTTCTCTAACAAACACTATAAGATTCATTGGCCGATCCAATTCATGCCACGTCTTAACCAACTTTACGATCTTTTTTCGATTTAACCATTTTCTTGTAGTGATTTGACTTTCGTAATATTGTGTAAAGGGCAAGATCTTTAGAAAGCGATACATGCATACACTATGTTTATAAAGAAAACAAACGCCCTATATCACCATCAGCAGCGATAGCTCAAACGGGAAAGGATTAACATTGCAACCTTTTTTCAGTATGAAATTTGGGACGCCGTTGGTTCGAAAGCAGTTCGGATTATTTCTTCTGTATAAAGTTTGTTAAAACGTTTGTTTTTCTTGATGTGTTTACCGAAAACAGACATTATAGGATGATTACTCGATTTAATGCACGTATTGTGTATGACAAATTCTTTTTCTTTGATCATTGTTGTTTAAGTCTTTGACATATTTAAAGGAACGGGGTTTCCACGAGACGTATTTTGGAAACAGGGTTTTAAAATTGATTATCGGGGACTGAGTTCATTTCGCAACTCGGGTTCGACTCGATGGCAAATCGGGGTTCCATCTGAACAGCCTCAGATGAGACGCTAGTGATATCCACCTATTCAGAAAAATAGTTGCTCTTAGGAGTTTTATTTTTTTTCTCCAGCATCTGTATCACTGATATTCGACAGTATCATGACCTATTTACATACTGATCAATGATCATGACAACAATGATTATTACTAGTCTATGATCGAGTGACAGCGATCTGTATTTTTTACGTTTAAGTAAACCGTTTACGTGTATTGCGCTAAGAAGATGAAGCAAAAGATCTGCAACAGTGACGATGGTACCTGGATGATCGTATGAATATGTTTACAGATAGAGACATTGCTATTCTCAAATTTTTTGTTGATAATGATATGAAGATTTTAATTGCGTATTGTACTCCACTGCCATTTTCCCGATGGCACATTCCCAATTTCTTCTTTGTATGCACATCTGTAGATGTAAGGATGCTGCGGTAGTACTGGTATGAGGAATCCATGGTTAGGTGCTCCAATTCATCTGGTATTTTGTTTCAGGAAAAGTATGTATTGAATTTGTTTTGTAACCACAACTAGGGAAAACTGCTGCCGTGTTTTTTTTTTTTTTTTTTTTTTTTTTTACTCTAAACACGAATAAAAATCAAAGTGCTTGGAACACTATATTTAGACGTCTCTGATTGATTGGGCGGAATTGTATGTAAATGATCGGCGTTTCATTTCTTTATGTCCTTGAATTTGTGTTTAGATCGATTCTAAATCACTGCGGTCGTTTTTACCCTAACGATGGTAAAGATAAAAGTAAAAAAAAAAGATGATAAAAAAGAACAATGTCTGAGTAGAATTGGAACCCAGGGCCTTCTAGATATAGACATGTGTAAAGAGTACAAGGTGAGTGCTCTACCAAGTGAGCTATCGCGGCTTTCATTTATGTAGCGCGTTGGCTTACATTCTGAATAAATTGCTGAGTATCGTCCTTTATAAAATCAACAAAAGGTGTAACTGACGACAATACTCATAGTTAACCCAAACAAGAAGACAAAAGTGCTAATCACATGGCCTTAATTGAATTGGGTAATGAAATTAATAGTGATTATTCATAGAGACAAATCAGTTGTCTTGAAACGGCAATCAAATCAATTTAAATTATGAGAAGGGTTTTCTGGTAATAAAGCCGATTTCGTATGTCCGAAACCGATCTTATAGAATTAAACACAGAAGAATGAATAAAATATCTTTCGTTCATGTACAATCCCGCTCAATCAATCAGAGACGTCCAATTACAGAACTCTCAGCACTTTGATTTACCAATATTGCTGAAATTTTATCAGGTTGATACCTATCATATGAAGTTGTGCACCTTCAATTTTCATCTTGATCCAGTCATGAATTTTAGAGTTATGCCTCTTTTAATGGGGGGGGGGGGGGGGGGAGTAGTCAAAATTTAATTTGTTTCCATGCTCAAACTTGAGAACCGTTTGACCTAGGATCATGAAACTTTACACAGTTGTTGCCCATGACACAAGGAGGTGCCCTATTGTTTTTTGGTCACGAAGGTCGAAGCTCAAGGTCACAATCAGACTTTGTTTATTATCCGTTTCCGTGCTCAAAGTCAAGAACCAGTTGACCTAGGATCATGAAACTTTACACAGTTGTTGCCCATGACCCAAGGAGGGGCCCCTATTGTTTTTTGGTCACGAAGGTCAAAGGTCAAGGTCACAATCAGACTTTGTTTGAATTATGCTCTAAGTCAAGAACCGGTGGAACTATAACACTTGTTTAGTGAAAAGGCGCTAGTGGGGGTATTTGTCCGCTTTGCGATAGTTCTAGTGTATCTCTGATTATATTTCTTGTTTTCTGTCAAAGTCTGTTTCTGTTCAAAACAGAATGACTTAACCCATTACCAGACGACAAATTTTGGACTGGTCCAAATTCAAAGATGTTGCAGACGCCAATTTCAAGTTGATGAAATTTTAAAAATCTTTCCATTTTAAGGCTAGAAAACATTGTGGAAAATGAAGAAATTGCTTGTCACAAGCAATTTCTTCATTTTCCACGATGTTTTCCCAAGCCATTTCTTTTGAAGGAGTCCAAAGGCGTCACTGTGCAGTAATGGGTTAATACTGATAATACTTACCCTTTACCAAATCGCATCATTTTGGACGTTCTAATTTGAAAGGTGTTGCAGACGACAATTTCAAGTTGATGAAATTTTAAGAATATTTCCATTTTGGTTTAGAAAAACATTGTGAAAAATTTTTCACAATGTTTTCTTAGGCCATTTCTTGTGAGGGAGTCTAAAGGCGTCACTTTGCAGTGATGGTTTAAGTTATTTCTCTTATTGTTTCAGAAAAATAATGGATATAATCCGTGCGCAGGAACAGAGTCGAGACTTACACGAATCATTCCATAACCAACTAGAAAGATCGCAGGACGGATTCTCTGTGGTGGCCGATTATTTTGGTAGAGGAGTTTTTAACAAGGTATGAGAGTTATAAACCCTTTCTCCAATAGAGAAGGCTTTTGAAATCATTGAGGCACAAAGAGACAATGCTGATAACCAGCATTTTCTCCCTTTATCTCAATGCTTTCCATGTTATACAAAGGAACAGAGTCCATAACCAATTAGAGATGTCACAGGAAGGGTTATCTGTGGTGGCAGATTATTTTGGTAGAGGAGTTTTTAACAAGGTATTTACTTTAATTATTTACTT
Source organism: Fragum sueziense (assembly GCA_963680895.1). Classification (NCBI taxonomy): domain Eukaryota; kingdom Metazoa; phylum Mollusca; class Bivalvia; order Cardiida; family Cardiidae; genus Fragum; species Fragum sueziense. The sequence goes on along the minus strand of OY804598.1, from coordinate 15,131,839 downwards.
AAGACCTTGTTTTGACATCTTTGATTGAATTGGCTTTGAAAAGTATTGAGGCAAAGGAAAGAAATTGCTGGTTATCAGCATTTTCTCCCTTTGCCTCAATGCTTTCCTTGCTATTATATTACAAAGGGACAAAGTCGAGATCTACATGAATCATTCCATAACCAGCTCGAGAGATAGCAGGACGGGTTTTCTGTGGTGGCTGATTATTTTGGTAGAGGAGTTTTTAACAAGGTATAAGAATTATGAACCCTTTCTCCCATAAAAATGCCTTTGAAAAGCATTGAGGTCAAAGAAGAAAATGCTGAAATCCATCATTTTCTCCTTTTGCCTCAATATTGTAACGAGCTGGCGGTCGACGAACAGGTCACTGGTTACTGAAATCTGTCTCAGCGATAAGAGAGATTTCGCTTTCGGCTCTTGTCAGGATGCCTTTTCTCTCAATGTTTCAAAGTAAAGGGGGTGGGGTTGGACTCCAAGGAATTAAGTTAAAACCGGTAATTTAAAAGAAGGAAAAAGTCAGAAATTCAATAAAACAGTGTTATAATTTCACCCTGACGTATGCAGGGCTCTAATAGAATTTTACAGAGTCAAATAAATAAAATTACAATCAACAAAAGTTAACAATTTCCAGTGAGTGAAAATAAATATAAATACCGTTAAAAAAAGTCCTAATCCGTTCAGCAAGATTCTAAATTAATAATAGAATTAAAATCAAATACCTTTAAATGTTAGATGTATGCCTAGTTTTACCTAAAATGTACCGAGAAAGTCACAAAGTCAAATAATAAATAATAGCGATCAAGATCAGAATCTGAACAAAATACAATGCTTTGTTGACAAAAGAAAAATTAAATCTATCTAGAAAATATTCCAAAAGAATCTTAAAATTAATTAAGCCTACGAGTTTGTTAGATAGTTTTGCCAAAAATAACCAAAGAAAATAAAATAAGCCTAACTAAAAAAACGAAAGAAAATGACGTAAGTTTTGGTACCGAAAAAAATCTAAGATGGAGTCAGAATCTAAGCGTTCCGCAAAAGCTTATATAGTCACGCGGTGCTAGCAAGTGCTAACATGCGAGAATTTGCTAGACCAGCGTCTCTAGCAAATGCTAGCATGCGAGATCTTGCAAGCAAGCTGCGCACGCAACTGCTATCATGCGAGAATCTGCTAGCACAAAGTCTAGCAAATGCTAGCATGCGAGATTCTGCTAGAAACATATGGCGAAAAGCTCTGGTGGTTCGCTTCGGCAAGCGATTATTACAATAAAATGCATTTAAATCACCATTAAACAATAATAATATGCAAGACAAATGAATAATCTTTTGAATGATAACAATTTTATGACAATTTGTTAAGGTTTGAATGAAATAGTGGGGCTAAACTTCGAGTGAAAGCAGCGATACGAGTACAAACAGATAGTTTACACTGTAAAAGGCTGTTACTAAAAATAACTCAGCGATAACGCGAGACTTTACTACACCGAGAAATAAATAGACTGTCCAGTACACACGGCATAGCACATACATGTATAATTTATCTGCATACACCCCAGTCGAGTAAAGAAAGTTAACCAAATAACTAGGTTTACAGGACTGTCGAGATGCGGACTTTTCTATGTCGAGCATAGAAGCGTAAGTGAAAACTACGATAAATACCCAGATCGCTACATCACCCCCTTCCGAGAGTGTTTAGTTCCATCAAACACTCAAGAAATCAATGATAAAGAAAGCTTTGAATAACTTGGAACAAGTAATGCACAGTCAACCTAGTAGAAAACCACAAAATTTAAGACTTTAAATTTGCTGCACTACCTTAATCATAAATTGGCTCTCACCACCTTAAAGTAGATTAGCAAAAACACGCAGGATACCCAAGTGTTTCCATCAATCTAAGTTAAGATAAAACATTAACTAGGTATTGATTAATACAAATGTGATAAAACAAAATGACCAATTATGATTTACAACATGAATTGATTAGAACATTTTTGAACAAGGACAAAATGCAAAGTAGAAAGCTTTGTAAAACATTATATTGTTCTGAATTATGTAAAACAAGTTTTGTTACTCATGGGCAAACAGCAAAGTACCATTTGCTCACAGGTATCAAGACTCGCAAGGACTCATGTTAGCACAGCAGCCTGAGCTGGAACGACATTTTGCATGAAGAATAAGTACAAGAAAAGTAGAGTGTTTTGCTGAAATGATGCTTAATAATGCAATATTTGACCAGTCTCTTAATCAAACATTTTGACAAACCACCCCCCAAAATTTACATAAGGTCTCTCGAACGCATCACTAGTACCCCTCACAATCACTCTAACATTCTTTCTCACAAAAAAAAATCTCAATCTCACACCTTATTCACACCTTTCAAACCTATCTCTCCACAATTCAGAACTCTCTCACCAGCGTCTGTTCTCTTTGTCTTCCAGTGGTCTCTTCCTCTGTCTGTCCTTTTCGTTCCTGTCTTGGTCGCGTCTGCTCGTCGTAGTGTCACCGTTGTGTCGTTGGCGGTCTTCTCTGGAGCGGCTGCGCCTGTTGTTTCTGGATCGGTCATCATCTGTACGCTGTCGGTTGTCGTCAGACCTGTTGCGACTGTCGTCAGTACGTTGACGATCATCTCTGGAGCGGCTGCGCCTACTGTTGTTTTGGGACCGGTCATCACCCGTGCGTGCGCTGTTGTCGTCAGACCTCTTGCGACCATCGTCGGTACGTTGACGATCATCTCTGGAGCGGCTGCGGTCACCAGCTCTGGGTCGGTCATCGTTAGTCTTGTTGTTGTTGTTGTCGCGGGCTCTTTCTCGATCAAGATGAGTACGGAGGTCATTGTGCTGGGGACGATCGTGTTCATGTCGTGGGTGATCATCTCGGGAGCGTGGTTGGTCCCTGCTCCGTCTTGACTCCAATAGAGTGGTCGTCAGGTCTCTGATCGCCCGTGTCTGCCCCTCGATGGCCTCCCTGATCCCCTCCAAAACCGAGTTGTTGGTCGCCATCACCTCGCGCAGCATACCTCTCAGCTCGCTCCCCTCTGCTCTTATCGCCGCAGCAATAGCACCTGTCTCACTAGCAGAAGACCCTGAGGAGCTCGATGAAGCGGGTGACACTGATCGGGGTCTCTTTCTTGGTGGTTCCATCCCTGTTCTCTTCTCTATACTCTTCTCCTCCCCTTGCCCGAGGATCTGGGGTAGGATGTTCTCGTCGGGGATGCCCTGTACCCATTCCTCCACCGACTTTGAGCTTGTGCTTGCGGCTTCCACCAGCATCTTGGTCCGCTCTGTGATCTGTTTGGCCAGCTGCACCACCGATGGCTGGCCCTCTGTTGCTTCAACCTCCTTCTGTTGGCCGCAGCTTCCCTTTGTCTGTCCCGAGTGAACGGAAGAACTGTCATCAGCGTGGGCAGCCAACCAACTCTCCGGAAACACCTTATTTACCGCCTCCATCAGCATGTCTTTCGGAGGCTTCATCGTTTTCATCCAGTAGGTCCTCGACTCTTCCTGGCTCAGGATACGGTAATCACCTTCACCAATTATGTGTGGATGAGGGTTTCTGACTAGACATCTGTCATTCTCTAGTTGGGGACAGTCAGCAGCCATCAGCCGGTGCTTCCTGTACAGCTGAACGTGGGCTTTCAGGTCCGCCTCCTCCATACACCGAAACATGCATAAATTGCAGTAGAAGGGGACTTCGTCCAGGCTCAGATGGACCTTCAGTATGTGGTCTTCGATTCTATTTCTCACGTCCACTGTCTCCTTCCCTGTCCTTTGGTGGCACCTCAGACATTGGTAGGCCCTGCCCTTCCTCCTCGCCTTCTCTTCCATAGTTAGTGTGTTAGTGTTAGTCGCCATAATAACTTCTACAACGATAGAATAAAATGTTAAATGGATTATCTCTCTTGGACGAATTAGTCTCGCCCAAGAAATCTCAGCATCTGCTTGTCCATTTTCTAGGCACTTTCTCCACCTAAAAAAAACAATGCGATTATTATAGGGTGAGAATACTACACCCTGTCTTACCCCTATTAATGTTATCTCTTTTCTGTTGGATGGCTGGTGCTTTGTCAGTTCTCCCTCTGCCTCCTTGCCTTTTGAGTAGCTATACTACTACCTGTAACGCTATAGTCACTCCGGTGACTCCGCTGCAGTCTTTGCTGATCTCTGACCGGTCGACATCTCCGACAGCTTTTTACCTAAACAGCTGGTGCACCCGTCCTTGTGTTCTCAATCGTCACCTCTCCCTTGACCCCTCGGTCACTTTGGTAACTTACCTCAACACCTATGGGATTACCACCCTGTTTTTCCCCAAGCTGCCAGCATTGCCATCTCCCTCATCAGTCAGCACCTAAAGAACTGCAAGCTTACCTTACTTAAGTTGTGCTAAGGCCATACTTAGCTCTTTATGCTTCTAAGCCCTCCTCTTTCCTTCAGGCACCTAACACCAGACCAATCCGTGTTTCTCTACTAAAATCATAGTCTAAGACCTTCTTTGGAATGCAACAGTACCTTTTAAAATACATTCTACAAAAATTACAAAAACTAAAACAACTGTTTAATTGGTTTTCAAATTAGAGAGTTCCATCCCGCTAACAAGATTCTTGTTTGTTCCTGTTGGGTAATTTGTCTCTCGCCTTCTTGATCCAATTTGGTACTTCACGCCCTTCGAATGGTTTCAGCTTGTCGTGATGCACCACCTTGTCTGATCCGGATCTGTCGAGCTGAACTAGGAAGTTGATGTCGTTGAGTCGCTTCTTCAGCAGGAATGGGCCATCGTACGACCTTTCAAGCTTCTGTGCTATTCCGACTTTCCTTGACTCATGCAGCAACCAGACCACATCGCCCTCGCTGTAATTTTTGTGTGCTAGTTTAACATCGTGAACTTCCTTTCGACGTTTGGATTTGCAACCCAGATGCTTTCTGGCGATGTCGTGGGCACTTTGCATTCGGTTTCTCAGTTTGTCGACATAGTCTCCGTAGCTACAAACTTCGGTTTTGCTAGTTGTCTGACTTCCGAAGACTAACTCGGCTGGTAATCTGATTTCGCGACCCAACGTCATGAGGTTCGGAGTCAGTGTCGTCGACTCATTCGGCGTCGCCCTGTACGCGCCTGCCAGGCAGCCAAGGTATAGGTCCCAATCTCTCTGTTCTCCCACTAGATATGATTTTATCATGCCTAGTAACGTCCTATTGAAACGCTCGCACTGGCCATTGCACTTTGGATTTCTTGCTGTTGTCCTTGTCTTCCGGATTTCTAGCATCTTCGTTAGCTGTCTGAATACTTCACTCTCAAAAGTCCTGCCTTGGTCGCTGTGAATTCCTAACGGACACCCCCAGCGTGCTATGAAATTGTTCAAAATTTGTCTGGCACATTCCTCGGCTGTCTGATCTCTTACCGGTAGGATCTCCACGTACTTCGTAAACAAATCTGTGAGTACCAACACGTACCGGTGTCCTCTTTCCGTCAACGGTAATGGGCCCAGGTAGTCGATGGCAATGACATCCCATGGTGCTCCTACTTTGATTGTGCCCAATGGTGCTTTGGGTGCCTTGGACGGTTTCTTGTTGGCAGCACAGACTTCGCATTTCTTTATGTACACTGTGATGTCTTCCTTCATCGCATACCAGTAAAATCTTTGCATGGCTTTTTCCTTAGTCTTCTTTATCCCAAGGTGACCGGATAGTATGTTGTCATGCATCTGGCGCAGTACTTTTCCCTTTAATGTCCTGGGTACAATGTACTGTTGGAAAGTTCCGCTGTCGTTCTGTTTTGAAAAGGTCTTGAATAGTAGCCCATCTTGTACGAATAGCGAATCCCATATCAGCCAGTAATGTCGCCCTGCCGGACTCCAAGTTTGCACGGTTTGTCCATTTGGACGTTCGCCACACATCTTTGCGCTGTAGATTGGCCCTATGTCTGGATCCGACTCTTGCTCCTGGCGTAGATTTTCCAATGAGGTTCCTCCTTCCCAGCGCCAGCCTGTGTCAGCATGCCGTTGCTTCCTCTCTTCTCTTGACGTGCTGGGGCTTGAACTCAGAACTGCATCCGTTGCTCTAACTTTTTCGGACTTTCGCGCTTGTTCTTTGTCATTTTTCTGTATGGTGAGCTCTCTTGAAAGTTGACTGAAGACCTTCGCATATTTCTCCTGCATCCCCATTTCATCAGCTCGCTTTCTGCACTTCTTGCATGGACCGCACTTGAAAGGCTCACTCATATCAGTTTCTGGGCAACTGCAGTCTTGCGGGTTCTCACATCTTGACAGCGCATCGCAGTGGCCTTGCTTCTTGCCGGGACGGTACTGAATAGCAAAAGAATAATAAGACATTATCTCAATCCAGCGTGCTACCTTACCCCTGGGTTCTTTTAGGCTAAACAGCCATACCAGTGCCTGGTGGTCTGTTCTAACTAGAAACTTCCTCCCTAGCAGGTACTGCCTGAAATATTCAACAAAATAACGAACTGCAAGGAGTTCTTTCTCTGTCACGCAGTAGTTTCGCTCAGCCTTGTTCATTGCTCTGCTGGCGAAGGCAATCACTCGCTCTCTACCGTCTTGAACCTGCAACAAAACACCACCAATCGCACAGTCTGAAGCGTCGACATCGAGTATAAACTCGCCTGCATCGTTCAGTGGATATCCCATCACCATTGGACTCACAAGGGCGTCTTTCAGCTGTTCGAAAGCTCCCTGACATGCATCGGTCCATTTGAACTGTCTTCCCTTCTTAGTCAGCTCAACCATAGGTCTGGCGATGTGAGCAAAGTCCTTCACGAAACGGCGAAAATAAGAACACATGGCTACAAACTGCTTAATCTGTCTAGGGGTCCTCGGTACAGGCCATTCTACTATCTTGGAAATGTTGGTTGGATTTGGTTTGACTCCGTCTGCCGACACTACATGCCCTAGAAACGTAACTTCGGTCTGCATCATGGAGCATTTCTCTGGCTTGAGCTTTAAGCCAGCCTGCCTCAACCGCTCGAACACTTGCTCTACCCGGATTATGTGGTCCTCTAGGTTGGTAGCAAAAACGATTATGTCGTCGATATAGATGATGCAGGTTTCCCATTGAAGTCCTTTCAACGCAAGCTCCATGGTCCTTTGGAAAGTACTGGCCGAATTATTAAGTCCAAACGGAAGTCGTGTCATCTCGAACTGGCCGTATTTACAACAAAAGGCAGTTTTTGGTATGTCTTCTTCTTTAACCGGTATCTGGAAATACCCACTAGTCAGGTCGAAAGTGCTGAACAGTGTCGAGCCGGAAACTGCATCAAGGCAGTCCTGGATTCTTGGCAGAGGGAATGCATCTGGCGTAACAAGGCTGTTGAGTTTTCTGTAATCGATGCATGGACGGATGCTGCCTGACTTCTTTTTCACGAGAACAATTGGTGATGCCCAAGGTGATGTGCTTTCTCTGGCGACTTTCTGCTCCAGAAGTTTTTCTACAGCTTTTCTCTCTTCCCCAGCATATGCGATTGGGACACGTCTCGGCGGTTGTTTAATTGGTTGCGCATCCTTTGTATCAATTGAGTGCTCTGTGAGGTGAGTACAGCCCAGATCCCATTCGTCCCTCGAGAACACATCTTGATATTTAATGAGCAATGCTGCAATCGTATCTCTTTCTTTTTCATCTAAATTCTCTACCGCCGATTCGAATAGATCCTGTAAATGGTCTGGGACCACTACTGGTTGCCCTTGCTTTGTTTCTTTGTCTCTTTGCTTTGGTGGGTCTGTCTTGTCTTTTAGCTCTATTCTGCGTACGCTGACGTTATCTCCTTGGCTTTCTTCATTCTCTTTGCAGACCAAGGTGACGGGTTGCTCTGCCAATGGTTCCGCCACTCCGACTACCGCATTCTGTCTCAACCGCACCGACTCCGAGAACGGGTTCATTACTCGTACTTTGTTGGTTACATGCGACTTGTTGTCGATTAGTGACGCAGCCATTTGCAGTGGATATGCTTGTCTAAACTCATCTGTTGGTTCTATGATAAACTCTGTAAGTCCGAATATATCGTCTTCCTCATGTCTTTCGACGAAGACGTCTATAAGAGCTTCACTTTGAGGTGGAATAATGGAATCGCTTGCTATGGTGACTTGTCGGGTCTTGTCTGTTCCTCCTGTTCCCATGCAGGGTATATCTTGATCCCTCAACCTGATGATGCCTTTGCTCATCAAGATGTCTGCTGGGCCGCCGGAGTCGTTCTGCAGAACATCCATACCAAGCAAACAGTCATCTTCTATTTCAGCCACCACTATTTCCTTTTTCATCTGAACTGGACCTAGCTTTATGTCGAAGTAGCCTCGCCCGACCTCTTTGATAGGTGCACCGTCTGCGCTGACTAGGTTTCGAGATGGTGTCAATCTTGGTCTGGTGTGGTGGTCTAACCTGTTGTAGACACGACTAGACATTACGGACTTGGTTGCTCCTGTGTCGGCGGTGAATAGGATAGGTCTATCTTCAACAACTCCCTTTATGTATAGACTGTTTCTCCCTGGTTTTCTTCTTCTGACAACGTCATTGTTATCTGTTAGTTCTTGTTGGTCTCTTAAGTTGACCTGGGCTTCCCCCGGACCAAACGATTCAGCCCCTAGAAGTTTAAATGCTCCTTTGTCTTCCATGCCAATCCATCGCTGCTCTTGCTTTGTCCTTGGCCACCATGTTGGTCTTTGGAGTCTGGTCTGTTTCTACTAGGGCAGTCCTTAATGAAGTGGCCCTTTTGGTTGCAGGCAAAGCAGGTCATTTCTGCTCTGCGCTTTCTCTCTGGTTCTCTCTGGTCTGTCAATTTCTCTAGCTTGGCTAAGATTTGGAGCATCACAGCTTGTAAGCCTGACTCTCCACTGGGTGGAGCATTGAATCTGGTCCTACTTTCCTCAACAGTCGACTGTCTGTCCTGTTTCGGTTTTCCTTTTAGAGCTCTTATCTCGTCATCTTCGAGACTTGCATCCAGATCTTGCTCTTCTTCCATCTCGTAATTTTCTTCATCAGAAACTTTTCGTGTGAATCTTTTCATTTTCTTCTCCCCAAAAGGATCTCGGTCTCTGCCCTGCCTTGTCTGTATGAAACGCACCACATGGTAGACGGCCTCATCTATATTCTGTGGATCTTTATGGTACTCCACTTCAAATCTGGCTTCGCTGTCCCTCAGACCATCTAAAAACCGCCGCACAAGATCCTCTTGTCGAACAACATCGCTGCGATTACCGTACGCTTTGGCGTAAAGTCGCTTGAGGTCCGCTGCAAACTCTTCCGCAGTTTCTCCGTTTCTTTGATCTCGCCGGCTGAACTTCGCTGCGAATGACCGCTGTGTCTCTACGACTCTGAATTGGCTGTTGAGTTCGCTGACCAGTCGCTGGTAGTCGTGCAGAGCCTGTCTGGGTAGCTGTGTGAAGACAAACTCTCCAGCGGTGCCCTGTAGTTTCGGTAAAAGCTGATCTACCATCTCATCTTCACTCCATTGGTATCTCTCTGCCAGTACTTCAAATCTGTTTACCCAGACAGACCAATCCTCCTTTCCTGTGAATGGCGGGAATTTTATATCATGAGGCATTGACTGTCTTCTCCGGGTGTTGTTGACTGGTTGCGCTCGAAAGTTACTGTATGGCGAGTGCCTTTGCGTGTCTAGGGTTCCCGCTAGATTTCGTCCTTCATGCAGTCTAGTGCGGCTTTCAATAAATTCTTGGTGGCTGTTTCTTGATCGCAGGTTGTTGTAATCCCTGAAATCTTGATTCATCCAGAGTAATCTTCCGTTTGCATCTCTCACTTCCCTCTCTGAGTGGGGATGGCGGCCGTGGCTGTTACCCCAAAAATCTGGTTCCGTGCTTTGTATCATGTTGCTGTAACTGTTTCTGTTTCGTTCTGCTGCAGGCAGATGATTACTGCTGTCCTCAACAAAAGTTCTGTTTTGTAGTCGGCTGTCGAAACCCAATGTGCTTGTTCTTTCTTCATGCGGTTGTCTGTCGAAGTGCTGATTTTCCCCAATCGGACGATTCAAGTTGCTGTTTCTGTCATATCTTGGATACATGTGGTGTCTGTCATGTGAGTTAGTGCTGGCAAGCCCTGGTTGTTCTCCGATCTCTGATCTATGAGGCTGTAAACGACTGTCATCCCTTGCCGAATATCCACGCATCGCTGTCGTCTCGATGTCAACACCACTATCTGACGAGAACTTGCCGCGTGCAATCTGATCTTGATCGTCGAAGCCTTCGCGAGCACCGACATCTCCTGAGGCGAGCTGGTACTCCCTGCGACTTGTCGTGGTTTTCGCTGTAGCTGTTGTAGGTAGTTGACCTGTTGCTGCACCATTTTCGCTCTGCTCGTGCTGTCTGTCTTGGGATTCACACTCTGACTCTCTGTCTGTAGCGTCCTCTGTGTAATCCGCTGTGTTCTTTTTTCTTCCCATTCTGTTAGGTTCGTATCGCTGGATCCAAAATGTTGAAGTCTTTGGATCCCACTTCTCTGACACCAGAAAATCTATGTAACGAGCTGGCGGTCGACGAACAGGTCACTGGTTACTGAAATCTGTCTCAGCGATAAGAGAGATTTCGCTTTCGGCTCTTGTCAGGATGCCTTTTCTCTCAATGTTTCAAAGTAAAGGGGGTGGGGTTGGACTCCAAGGAATTAAGTTAAAACCGGTAATTTAAAAGAAGGAAAAAGTCAGAAATTCAATAAAACAGTGTTATAATTTCACCCTGACGTATGCAGGGCTCTAATAGAATTTTACAGAGTCAAATAAATAAAATTACAATCAACAAAAGTTAACAATTTCCAGTGAGTGAAAATAAATATAAATACCGTTAAAAAAAGTCCTAATCCGTTCAGCAAGATTCTAAATTAATAATAGAATTAAAATCAAATACCTTTAAATGTTAGATGTATGCCTAGTTTTACCTAAAATGTACCGAGAAAGTCACAAAGTCAAATAATAAATAATAGCGATCAAGATCAGAATCTGAACAAAATACAATGCTTTGTTGACAAAAGAAAAATTAAATCTATCTAGAAAATATTCCAAAAGAATCTTAAAATTAATTAAGCCTACGAGTTTGTTAGATAGTTTTGCCAAAAATAACCAAAGAAAATAAAATAAGCCTAACTAAAAAAACGAAAGAAAATGACGTAAGTTTTGGTACCGAAAAAAATCTAAGATGGAGTCAGAATCTAAGCGTTCCGCAAAAGCTTATATAGTCACGCGGTGCTAGCAAGTGCTAACATGCGAGAATTTGCTAGACCAGCGTCTCTAGATAGCAAATGCTAGCATGCGAGATCTTGCAAGCAAGCTGCGCACGCAACTGCTATCATGCGAGAATCTGCTAGCACAAAGTCTAGCAAATGCTAGCATGCGAGATTCTGCTAGAAACATATGGCGAAAAGCTCTGGTGGTTCGCTTCGGCAAGCGATTATTACAATAAAATGCATTTAAATCACCATTAAACAATAATAATATGCAAGACAAATGAATAATCTTTTGAATGATAACAATTTTATGACAATTTGTTAAGGTTTGAATGAAATAGTGGGGCTAAACTTCGAGTGAAAGCAGCGATACGAGTACAAACAGATAGTTTACACTGTAAAAGGCTGTTACTAAAAATAACTCAGTGATAACGCGAGACTTTACTACACCGAGAAATAAATAGACTGTCCAGTACACACGGCATAGCACATACATTATCTGCATACACCCCAGTCGAGTAAAGAAAGTTAACCAAATAACTAGGTTTACAGGACTGTCGAGATGCGGACTTTTCTATGTCGAGCATAGAAGCGTAAGTGAAAACTACGATAAATACCCAGATCGCTACAATATTTTCCATGCTATAAATTACAAAGAAAAAGAGTCCACAACCAATTACGAATAATTCCATAACCAATAAGAGAGATCACAGGACAGGCTTTCTGTTTTGGATGATTATTTTGGTGGAAGAGTTTGTAAGTTGAATAATAAAAAAATTGATTTTTATGCTCCTGTATTGATAAATCATGGGACATATAAAAAGGCACTGTCTCCATATGACCATAGCTCGTAAGTGGGACGTAAAAATTCAATCCAATGCAAGCCAACTTGAAATAGTTTGCAGACAAAACATTCAGGTTTAAAAAACTTCTGTGTAGAAAACATTGTAGAAAATGAAGAAATTACTTGTCACTAACAATTTCTTCATTTTCCACAATTTCTGTGAGAAATATGGTATAGTAGAGAAACTATTGAGGCACAGGGACAAAATGTTGATTTTAGTATTTTCTTCTTTTGTCTCATTATTTTCCCGGAGCCTTTTCTTCTAGTTATGTCAATGCCAGGTGTTGCTTGGAAAGGGGATAAGGAAATTTTTTAAGGGAAAGTTCTTCTCCTTTACATGAATTGCATACTTTTTGTTGTATTTTGCAGGTGACAGTGATCACAGATTCTCCGTCTAGAATGGCAGGAAAATATCCATCTTAAATACAACAGTGGCTCCTTTTGATGCAAATATCCATCTCAAATCTGGCACAGTGACGACTTTTGACGCAAATATCCATCTCAAATCTGGCACAGTGACGACTTTTGACGCAAATATCCATCTCAAATCTGGCACAGTGACGACTTTTGACGCAAATATCCATCTCAAATCTGGCACAAACAGTGACAACTTTTGAGGCAAATATCCATCTTAAATCAAACAAAGTGACAAAAACGTTTTTAGATTAGCTTGAACCCAAGTCATAAATATCCTTGGTGAGAGACCAAAACCTTGTATCTCCAGCTTTCTTTATATTATACTCTGGTATCAAAAGATTAGGGCATATTGTTTTAACTTGTGTCTGTATGAAAATTTAACATAGGCCATTTCGGGGGCATTAGTGTTTCACAAACACATCCAGTGGCGAATCCAGATGGGGGTTCAGGGGTTTCAAACGAACCTCCTCTGTAGCCTAATTATTTCATTCCCATGCAGAAATCCATTCAAAATTATGAATTAAATGGAAAACGGTTTGTTTGGAAATTTGAAGCGCCTTCACAGAAATCCTGGATCCACAGCAAACATCTTGTTATGTCCTGGTGATCACAGATCTCCCTCTCTAAAATGTGGCTGGCAAATATCTATTTTATTCTGGACACAAACAGTGATGCTTTTTGGTGTGCTAAATTTGAGAGGATTGTGAAAACATTGAGACAAAAGAAGAAAATGCTGGTTATCAGCATTTTCTCCTTTTGCCTCAATATTTTCTGTGCTTTATTATGATACACACAAATCCAATTTTTGTCATCAATCATTAGCTCCACAGGCCTTTCAGGTCAGCTGGCTATTGTCATGGCGGTGTGTCTGTTGTGCGTGCGTCCTTCCGTAAACTTTTTCTCTAAAAATCTTCTCAAAAACTACTGGATGGATTTTAACCAAACTTCACATCCTTGGGTGACCCTCTCTCAGATTCCTTTAAAGAATTTGAATTGAATCAGAATAACCCGAGTTATCTGCCCTTGAATGTCAAAAATGGCTGGTTTTCACTTTATTTTTACTCTAAAATCTACAAATATTAACCTATGAAGACAAACCTAGGACAGAATATAATATATATGAGGGTTGTTTGATAAATTCGCGGAATTTGTTTCTCATTTCTGTATATTGTGTTCGAAAATTATGAAATTACACGCACCTATAGAAAATCATCTCATACATGTGGGGGTATAACGACAATAAAATGACCTCTATGGATAAGGCGAGAAATCTCCCTAAAAGGCTCAGCTCGATGTGTCAATTTTCAAAACTGACAAATTTAGAAACAAAATTAAGCTTTATGGTTAGGTAGATAAATAAATGACATGAATACAGATTTTATGTCATTTAAAAACTTGTATAGGTGCAGATAACTTTTGATTTTTGTACCCACCTAAATGGTTTCATTTTTCTTACACTACCGGTATTCATAGAAGTAAAATGAAGTTTCTTTTTGTATTACCGGTATATGCAATTCATTTTCTATATTTACAAGAATAGATGGTGTTGACATCATATGACAGCTTTGGTTTTGTACGTATCGTGCATGCGCATCATTTAAACAACTTTAAAAGCACCCTTTCCCACCAAAAACCGAGGAATAGCTTCCTTCCCTTGGCTGGAGAACATCGTTCCACCCCTTGACCTAGCTTCCCATTGACATATGTTGTGTAACTTGTCCATAGGCTTCCCATGTAAAAAGGATTTCCAGGGTCACGGGGTGGAACATACTTTTATACTAAAAATAGTACTCATGTACCAATTGCCATATTTTGGCGGAAAAATTTCGCATTTAAACTCGTTTCAATTATGCGCATGCGCATTAAGAACAAAACAAAAACTGGTTTATGATTTCAACACCAATTGTCCTTACATTTACAGAAAAATTCTTGTAGATAAAACAATAGAAAACTTAATTCTGGTTAAATGAATACCGGTGGGGTAAGAAAATGTAGTTTTAGAGGTAGGCACGGAAACCAAGAGTTATCTGTACATGTCGAATCGTTTTGATTGTACAAAATCATTTTTCATATGATTTAGGTATACATCTAACAATACAGCTAGAAATAATTATCAATTTGCATGTTTCGAAAATTGACTTTTCCATTTGAGCCTTTTAGGGAGATTTCTCGCCTTATCCATAGAGGTCCTTTACCAACTCTTATGCACTTTTTTCGGTCTCCATAGCAACCCATATATGCGACGTCGCCTTTGGTCAGTTTTGAAATAATTGCGTAAGTGAAAATCGTGCCGGTGCACCATAATCCTGCATGCCAGAACCATGGAAATTAAGCTTGCGTTTGGTTGACAATGTGTAGTCATTTTCTGGAAATTTGCCGTTTTTATTTCAAAAGTTGACATGTACCCAGTGATTTCAAGATCACGGCAGAAGCAAATCGTTGAAGAAAACTTACGTCATCTGATGACCTGATAACTCGTTGTTTTGATGTTTTGCGTTTGATTTGAGTTATCAACTACAGATTCATTGAGAGAAATTGACAAGACGATGAATTTGTCGATATGTGGAGAAGCATTTGCATTGAAGTAGCATGGACGCTTAAAGACTTACAAAACATCGGTACATGATGATGGCTAGCCAGGTAGACCAAACCAGTCAGTCAGGGTACAAGTGCATTTGAAGTGCAATTTGTCTGGGTGGATAGGCGCTTGACTGTACGGGTTGTTGCTGTTAAGATATCTGTTTTGAATTAATTATGTCATTTATCATACTTTTACAAGAATTATGGTATTATATTTTATAATTATGTAAACAGTTTCCGGTAGTTTGGCTTCTACGAGACGTCGACCAGCAGAATCATGTTCAGTCTTCTATCTCTTCTTGCGATTTTCTAATGCAGTATGAGTCTGGTTGTGACAATTCCTTAGATGAAATTGTAACGACTTGCGAAATGCGGTTTCGTTACCATGCTTCCGAAACAAAGGAAGAAATTTGTGCATGTATGTAATACTCTTGGCACACTCCATCCCTGAACAGTACAGAACTAATATCATAGTTCATTGGCCAGCATATCGAAACTTCCGACGAACTAGAGAAAATCGCTAGAAGTTTATCATGTAATCTATAGTTCATCAGTGAGTTAAGGAAACATTTAATCAGAGTTAAACCGCATACATAGGAACTTTAAAGCTGATGCTTGAGACTATATCGAAAGAGTCAATTGGTTGTTCAATTCTGGTTTTAACAGACCTGACGTCACTTACGGCAGTGTGACGTTACGTGACGCTCTAGCCTAAGGCAACCGGCAAGACATGACCCTATTCAATGGTATCTGCAGAAATTATTTGTAAACGTATGATAATGATATTTTGCATTCTTACTAACGATTAGTTAAGGTTTGTCACAAAATAGGTATAATTTTGATATTCAATCATTATTTTGAATTATAGAATAATTCCGCGAATTTATCAAACAACCCTCGTATGCATTATATCTTGCCTTGGTGTAATTTTCAGTTTGATCTGAATTTTACATCATGAGTTATGTGCCCTTGAAATTGACAAAATTGCCAATTTCAACTTTGTTTTCACTCTTACAACCACAAATGTTAACCAATCAAGATGATACTTGGAAAGAATCTTGTTGACAAGAAGATCTTGCTTATGTGTAATTTTCAGCACGATCACATTATTACAATCTGAGTTATGTGCCCTTGAAATTGACAAAATTTCAGTTTTCGACACTTTTTTCACTCTTGCAGCCATGAATGTTGATTAATATAGACAAAATTTAAACAGAAGGATGGTGACTAAAAGATCTTGCATGAGTTTAATTTTCAGCTTGATTATAAACTCGCATACTGAATTATGTGTCCTTGAATTTGGCAAAATCACAGTTTGCTCTTCTTCTGTATCTCAGCTCAAACTTACTCCAGTTGGAAAGCCATCTTTTGGAAAAGGGAACAATTTTTTCCAGTTAACTGTGACCTAATTTCGTACAAACAATAATATTTGTGTTGATGTTGTTATAAAATCTCATAACTATTTCTTGATTCAAGCCGTAGTTACGAGGTTTTATAACCACACCCAATTGTTTACCAAAACATATGGTAAAGCAAGTCTATTTAACCCTTCTCATGCTGTTCACATCATTTTACTGTTTTGAACAAAGCTTTGGAAGGCAGTGTAGGCTAAGATCAGCCTACACAGACGTGTAGTCTGATCTAAGCCTACACTGCCTGCTTTCTTCTCAATAATTGTAGAAAAAACTTGAAATGAATTGATTGAAATGTCTCTGAAATGGACAATTTGTTTTAATTCAAATTCAGCAGGACAAGAGTTAAAGCACAAAACGCATTGCTATTGTAACAGATACATTGAGATAAAGCTACTACAAATGGCCCAGCAGATAGTTTATAGAAATTTTATTTATATAATCATTGTTACACATTGTTATGTATTGAAATTTTGTTTAAAATGTATGTTTATAAATGTGCAAACTTTATTCTGGCTTTTCATTTGAACTTTTAAAACAAAGTTCCCAATTAGTCCTTTACCATACAATGAAATTGTAGACCTTCCCAAATTTGAAAGCTGCTGCAGATGATAAAATGGATGTTTATAAAGACAGTATTGAAGTATTTGTGTACAACTAACACATAAAATATTAACCCTTTCCCAAACAAGACCTGGTTTTGACGTCCCTGATAGAAAAGGCTTGGGAAAACATTGAAACAAAAGAAGAAACTGCTGATAACCAGCAGTTTCTTCTTTTGTCTCAATATTTTCTATGTCATATTTTACACAAATCCTATCTTTAATAACTTCCATTTTGTCATTTGTGAAAGTTTTTGAAGTGGTTCGCCGTAAAATTTTGCTGTTTGGGAAAGGGTTAAAGGGACATTTCATTCCAATTTCAATCTTTTAAAGTATGTCTTGATGCCAAGATTGGTTATTCTAATGAGTATAAATACTATTAGTTTTTAGCTCACCTGAGCACGAAGTGCTCGAGGTGAGTTATTGTGGTCACTTTTTGTCCGGCGTCCGTCCGTCCGTCAACATTTGGGGTGTTTACACTCTAGCATCCACAAAAGTTACTCAATCTTGATCAAACTTGGCCAAAACAAGTACGATCATAAGTTCTCGGACAAGTTCGATTATGGGCCTGATCGGACCAGAAAGTGCGGAGTTATCTGCCCTTGAATGTCAAAAAATGCTGTTTTTAAGTTTGTTTACACTCTAGCATCTACAATTATCGATCAATCAAGACAAAACTTGGAGATAATGTTGGAGACCATAAGATCTTGGATGAGGTTAATTTTCAGTCTGATCTGACCAGAAAGATGAGAGTTATGTGCCCTTGAATTGGGCAAAATTGCCACTTTTTTGCAGTTTTCAATCTTGTGTTAATCTAAGGGAAGTAACACTGACACTACCTTTCTTCAGTATAAGTAGAGTTATCTAGTTTGATAGAGGATATAAATAGATTTACACTCTTATTAACCCATTACCGAACAACAAAATTTTAGCCTAGTCCAAAATCATAGGTGTTGCATACGACAAGTTCCATTGAACAAAATTTAACATTTTTTGGTCTTTCTTGGTAGAAAACATTGTGGGTTATGAAGAAATTGCTTGTCACAATGTTTTCCAAAGCCTTTATTTTGTGGCGCATCCAAAAGCGCCAATGTGTGGGAAAGGGTAAATCAATCCAGACAAAACTTGGACACAATGTTGGGGACTATAAGATCTCAGATGAGTTTGATTTTCAGTCTGATCTGATGTGAAAGTCAAGAGTTATGTGCCCTTGAATTTGACAAAATTGCCATTTTCGGCTGTTTTCAACCTTTTTTACACTCTAGAACCTACAATTATTAATCAATCAAGACAAAACTTGGACACAATGTTTTGGACCATAAGATCTGGGATAAGTTTGATTTTCAGTCTGATCTAATCAGAAAGTTATGTGCCCTTGAATTTGACAAAATTGCTGTTTTTTACTGTTTTCGACTTTGTTTACACACTAGAATCTACAATTATTGACCAATCAAGACAAATCTTGGACACAATGTTGGAGACTATAAGATCTCAGATAACTTCGATTTTCAGTTTGATCTGATTAGAAAGTCAAGAGTAATGTGCCCTTGAATTTGATGAAATTGCTGTTTTTGGCTGATTTCGACCTTGTTTATACTCTAGAATCTACAATTATTTATCAATCAAGACAAAACTTGAACAAAATGTTGCGGACTATAAGATCTTGGATGAGTTTGATTTTCAGTCTGATCTGATGAGAATATTGAGAGTTATGTGCCCTTGAATTTAACAAAATTGCCATTTTCGGCTGGTTTCGACCTTGTTTACATTCTAGAATCTACAATTATTGATTAATCTATACAAAACTTGGACACAATGTTGGGAACCATAAGATCTCATATGAGTTTGATTTTTAGTCTGATCTGATCAGAAAGTCGAGCGTTTTGTGCCCTTGAATTTGACAAAATTGCTGTTTTCGGCTGTTTTCGACCTTGTTTACACTCTGGAATCTACCTTTATGGATCAATCTAGACAAAACTTGGACACAATATTAGGGACCATAAGATCTGGGATTAGTTTGATTTTCAGTCTTAACTGATGAGAAAATCGAGAGTAATGTGCCCTTGAATTCGATTAGATTGCTGTTTTCGACCTTGTTTATACTCTAGAATCTACAATTATTTATCAATCAAGACAAAACTTGGATACAATCAGGGCTACAGATAAGTGGAGGTGAAGACATACTAACATTGTTTTTTCGAATTCAAATCCTATGTTGTGTTACTCATTTGAATCGTCTCGACGAGACGATACAAATGAGTACCTACAACATAGGGTTTGATGATCACTGACAGCATTATTGCAGTTTGAAAAGTCACCACCCCCTCTTATCTGGAGCCCTGTACAATGTTTGGCACCATAATTTAGATCTCTGATGAGTTAGATTTTCACAACTTTATTGACCATAAGTTCTTTTTCAGTCTTAAAGTAATAAATATTAATTGAATTGAACAAAAGTGTTGCTCATATCATTTAGGTTCAGGTGAGCGATATAGGACCATCATGGGTCCTCTTGTTTGAAGTTGTTGCCAATAAGCGAGAAACACGCATTTAAAGTTGAGACATAATCAATAAATTACATATAAATCGGAACTGTTGTCCACAACAATTTGTTCAATTTTAACACATAAATATAAATTTCTCGTAAATGGCGCAATATTTTGGCTTGAAATTTTCAGAATTTTCATAAGGAAATATGGTCTTTCAGATAAAAATAAAAGTAAAATTTATGACAAAAAATTCTGAAATGTCACTTTAAGGCAAATAGTTAAAATGCTGGAAATCAGTATTTTATTCATTAACTTCAATGTTTGCCCCATATCCTTTCTATTATAGTGGGGCGCACAATTCATATAATCGTTCAGTTTGCGATACAAGCATGAAATTTGGCATATATATAGTTTCAAGTGTATATTTTCAGAAAAAAGTGCTAGCCACTTGAAATTCAATATGGCGGCCATTTTCTGAGATGGCCGCCATCTGAGCATTATAGAGCTTCACTGTGCAATGATATGACGCTCTAAAACTAATAGAAACTTGCATTTTCGATTTCAAACACTCAGACATAAATGCCAAATGTAAAAAAAAAAACAATATTTGTGCGTGAGATGGCAACCAAAATCTGATATGGCAGCCATACAATATAAAGTCCTTCATTTCTATATGAAAATTGCGAATTTACCGCTGGAAAAAATCTTTGATTTTCATTTTCGACTTATAAGCTCTACAGGCTAATTTCATTAATAAATTTTTAAAAAAAATCAACTAACCTGATAACAGATGGCAGCCAACCAAGCCCGTGTAATCATTATTTTCTTACTCTTTTAATCGATTGCCATAGATATCTGCACATGTAATATGTAGTGTATATCAGTTTGGTGAGACAATTAATTTAGAGCCACAGAACCTACTATAATAAGTATATATATATAGTTTCAAGTGTACATTTTCAGAAAAAAGTGCTAGCCACTTGAAATTCAATACGGCGGCCATTTTCTGAGATGGCCGCCATCTGGGCATTATAGAGCTTCCCTGTGTAATGATATGATGCACTAAAACTAATAGAAACTTGCATTTTTCATTTCAAAAACATAAATGCCAGATGTAAAAAAGACAATATTTGTGCTTGATATGGCAACCAAAATCTCATACGGCTGCCATACAATATAAAGTTCTTCATTTTTTATATGAAAATTGCGATTTTACCACTGGAAAAATCTTTGATTTGCTTTTTCGACTTATAAGCCCCACTGGCTTATTTCATTGACGAATTATATAAAATTCGACTGACTTGATAACAGACGGCAGCCAACCAAGTCCGTGTAATCATTATTTTCTTACTCTTTTAATCCATTGCCATAGATATCTGCAAATGTAATATGTAGTGTATATCAGTTTGGTGAGACAATTTATTTAGAGCCACAGAACCTACCGTATCAAGTAGACTACAAGATTGGGTCCCCCTCAACAAAGAGAAATGGTATGTAGAATACAAGTGAGATATAGTGTTTGTGGACCCGAGATGGCAATCATCTTGAACAAATCCCCAGTGATAAAGTTTTCAAATTTGATAAGATCCCCATGAGAGATGGCAGCCAACCGGCTTTTTTCAAAGAAGGCCCCCAAAAAATGTAGCAGACGATTTTCAATTTTGACAATATGCCTACAAGAGATGGTAGCCAAACCCACTGAGGCTAACTATTGTTTTAACGCCGTCTCAGTTGATTCCTATTTTCAACATCCATGTGTCCGGTGTATTCGTTTTTTTTTGGCCAGAATAGTTCTGTAAATCAACAGCCTTTACAAGGAAACTAGCCCTCACCCCATATGGGGTCCCTCGACAACAAGAGATGGTATGTCGAATACAAGCACGGTTTAGTGCTTGTGAACATAGTCATATCAACACTGAAGAAGCTATAACATATATAGATGGTCACTACTGCTTATATATGATTTTAACTTTCATGTGATATTTCACAGACGCAGATATAGAGTGAAGTGCAGAAAAGCCCGGCTTTCTTGAACTTACACCGTCCACTTCAAGTTTTTGCACCCATTCGTAGCCATCTCTCTGCAGCATTATGAAACTGGGTCCAAACAACTCTCCAACATTCATTTTCTTTTGACAATCCCCATTTCGACCGGCATTAATAATTCGGTTGCTGAAAATTACACAGTCTCTAAATATGGCCAGCTTTGTATGCAGCCTGTTTTGCGCATTGATATGGTGCTTATACAATAGGACTAAGTCATGAAGTTTGAAAACTGGACTTTCTCAGAAGCCACGAATTCCATGATATACCGGTATATAACAAGTTAAAAAAGCCACATGATACTTGTAAATATTTTACAAAACTATTGTTGTATCATATTTTAAGACCTCGTCGAGTTATAGAACTCTACTAAGCTGTTTGGGTGATACTTTACTCTTGAACGACAACACGTACAACTGCGCTGAGTTTTATAAGCAACTTCCCATTGTCCATAGTTTAAACGCATTGATTAAGCTTGTCTCAAATTTTGCTAATCGTGCGCTACGAATGCATAAGAAACATGGCATCTTTTGCAAATCAGATTCTATAGACCTTTTACAGCTGTCTCCATCTGTAATGGAACCTTGTTTCTGTGCCCGTTTGAGCTTTATATTGTAGATAAAAGACGGTATCTATTATGATACTTGGCTTATGCAGTGTCAAAGTTTTCTCTTTGCCCTCATTATCATCTAATAGAGCTGGATTGAACGAATCATTGAAGGCAAGGTATAAAGGAATATCTGTTGCAGTATTATTGTACATTTGTATCCACTAAGATCTTGCTCTGTCTGTAAATTACTCAGAAGAGAAATAAGCAAATCATTAGATTTGTCCTCTTGGCAGGGATAACATTTACTTAACATATTTTTGTTGATTTGTTTTACAATCATCCATTATTAATGTAAGAAAGACTTCCTTTTACACTATCTGGTTTAGAATGCATGAGTTTTCTGATATTTGATGTGGACGATTCCAAGGATGATTGGAACACTAGGTTTTGACTTACTTAGCGCAAAGCGACTAATCACACGAAAGTGCTTTAAACCATGTTAATGAAGCTGCAGTTTTTTTAAAGTAATCGACGATAATCGGTATTTAATTATGGAGGCCAATAAGACAGTTAAGATAATACAAAATGGTCGCCATTTCAATAGCAAAATATATATTCTCTTAGAACAATTTTGTTTGTATCTCATTCATTTTATTAGCTGATAGTTAAAGAGAGGGGTTGATATCTTTTTTTGTTAAAAGTAATAAGATTTCGCTGAAGAAACGAACATTTGAATATTTTGGCGGCCATCTTGGAAAAAGGCAGCCATGTTATAAAGACATCAAGTTGGTTTATATTGGTTACAAAAAAAGACTATGCAGGAAAGGTATATAAAAATCCCGACGAAATTCATCACTTGGGATTCATTTCTATTTGATATTTTCATATATAGGCCTAATTAATACATGAGAATGGCGGCTATTTTGAAAGATGGCCACCGGATGCGATTTTCATGTGGCTAAATCGGTTTGTCTTTCATTCCATTATGCTGGTTCAAATTTTATGACAAGGATTGATAATATCTTATTAAACAAGACCTTTCACCTGACACTATAAAATTTGACCTTGTGACCTTGACCTTGAAAAAAAAAAGGTGCCTCTATGCGAGCTACGTTGTCCCCAATCAGCCCTTGTTATGTTAGATAGAAAATTGATTTTTTCAGACTTTAATTTCACAATAAACCAGCTTTCAAAATCAATTCAAACAAAAATGATTGAAAAAGATCACAAGTTACAGGAGCCAAAAAAACTGTTTTGGCCCCCTTTGGTATGACGCGGTCACATAAGAAATAAAGCTTAGAAATAGTTTTATGGATGAGTGCAGAAACTTGTGGGATAAACATTTGCCAAATTATAAATCTAAATCTTCGACAATAAAGAAGTTATGCAATTTCAAAAAGTGATGCGTTAGCTCTTTTGCTGAGTATATGTCAGTATTATGTCAAATTAAATTATTGTAAACTAGAATATCACTGAAAGTGATCATACCCCCCATTGATTTTTCACATGATTTCTCCTAGTCCGATAAGCCCCGCCCTGCCACGCCCACAATTTTTGACGAATCAAAAATTCACGAACAAGTTTTGAAAAGGGTCACCAAATAAACACATCTGCCAAGTTTGGAAAGAATTGGCCAAGTGGTTGAGGAGGAGAAGACTTTTGAAGAATTACCTAAAGATTTCTTTTAGTCTGATAAGCCCCGCCCTGCCACGCCCACAATTTTTGACAAATCAAAAATTCACGAACAAGTTTTGAAAAGGGTCACCTAATAAACATTCCTTTCAAGTTTGGTAAGAATCAGCCCAATGGTTAAGGAGAAGAAGATTTTTGAATAACTATCTTACGATTTCTCGAAGTCTGATAAGCCCCGCCCTGGCCCGCCCACAATTTTCACCAAATCAAAAATTCATGAGCATGTGTTGAAAACAGTCACTCAAGGGACATTTTTGCCAAGCTTGATTCAAATTGGCCTGATAATTGATTTCTAAAGATTTTTCACATGATTTCTCTAAGTTCGATAAGCCCCGCCCTGCCACGCCCACAATTTTTGACGAATCAAAAATTCATGAACAAGTTTTGAAAAGGGTTACTCAAGGAACATTTCTGCCAAGTTTGGAAATAATTGGCCTAGTGGTTGAGGAGGAGAAGATTTTTGAAGAATTCCCTAATGATTTCTTTAAGTCTGATAAGCCCCGCCCTGCCACGCCCACAATTTTTGACGAATCAAAAATTCATGAACAAGTTTTGAAAAGGGTTACCCAAGGAACATTTCTGCCAAGTTTGGAAAGAATTGGCTAAATGGTTGAGGAGGAGAAGATTTTTGAAGAATTTCCTAATGATTTCTTTAAGTCTGATAAGCCCCGCCCTGCCACGCCCACATTTTTTGACGAATCAAAAATTCACGAACAAGTTTTGAAAAGGGTCACCCAAGGAACATTTCTGCCAAGTTTGGAAAGAATTGGCCCAGTGGTTGAGGAGGAGAAGATGTTTAAAGAAATTGTTGACGACGCACAACGCACAACGGACGACGGACGCCGGATAGTGACTGACCCTAAGAGCTCCCCTTGAGCTCGTTGAGCTCAGGTGAGCTAAAAATAATATCTAATTGAAGAAACGGCAATTTTTGGAGTATTTTGGCGGCCATCTCGGATAAACGACCGCAATGTTGTAAAAAAGCCATGCTAGTTTATTAATTAATTACAAAATTGACTATATTGGGACAATTTATTAGAAAAATCTCGGCGGATTTCAGCATTTGGAATGTCTTTCTATCTGATATATAGACTACATTTATCCAAATGGCGGCCATCTTGGAAAATGGCCACCGGATGCGAATTTCAAGTGGCTAGCACTTTTTTCTGATTCAGGGACCCTCAAAGACTTACCATACCAAAATTCATGCTTGTATCACAAAGTGAACGATTAGGCCAAATTTTCGGAGTTGTGCGCCCCACTATTAGGGATGTCAGAACCAGGGCTCTATGATCAACAATTGTATGATTATTTTTTGGGTAATTACTTGTAACAACAAACCTGATTTGCCCATTCTGATTTTTGGTGCAATCAGATGTTTTGTTACATTCATTCATTGATTTTGTTACAATTCACACAAAAACATGGTCATAAGATTGCTGATAATACGGGGGCCCCTGGTATTGTTTAGATTAAATTGGCTGATCTCAATTTAAAGCTAGCATGTACTCTCACTCATGAGGGCCGAGTTCTATCTTTGGCCACAGCAAACATCCTTTCTCTATATTCAGCAGGATGTTGTGGTTGTACCTAGAGAAAGGTCAGGAATCCATGAATAGGTGCTCCAGCTACCCTGATATGACCATAGAAATTGGAAGACATGTCATATCACATTAAGGTTTACGAACTGAGAATAAAATGCAGAGCCAGAGGCGAAATTTGAAAACTGCCAGTAATTCCTATACTGTGGTACATTTCCATTCCAGATACAAACATTTTGTATGGTTTGGAATTTTGAATTAATGCAAACTTATGGAAATATTTGACAAAAATGTTCAAAATTACCTCCCTTGCATATGAATATAGAGTAAAATGATATTTGTAAATTATTTTCTTCTCGAAGCATAATCTTGAAATCCGGCATGGTGAATCAACTTATGGGTGAAGTTCAAAAAAATGAAGTTTTTATTAAAATCGGAGCCTGAATGAATATGTTCTTAAGAATAATGTTCTTTTTGGATTAAAACTATGCACTTTGATGGTGTTAAACACCATGGAAAATTTAATGAAAATCGAACTATCCAAACCAAAGTTACGGCGAAAAATATGCCCAAAAATGTCCCAAGTGCAACGTAAAAAGCGTGACATTTTGATACATTCGTCAATTTCAAATGTTGTTTTAAGAAAAGCGTGATGATTCATGTGCCTAAAAGATCCTGTAATTGGAAAGTCATCCATTACGCTCAAGATTCTAATGTAATTTAGTTACGTGGCATCATGTTTGCTAGTTCAAACTTGAGCATAAATGATAATACCCCCTGTAAAAAATGTATCCTTCCGAATAACAAATTTAGAATTTGATCAAGTACATTTTATAATTCATCATTACTATACATTTTGAAAGGTATCCGAGGTATAGCAGTATATCTTAAGATTTATTTTCATTTGCAAATAAGCTAATCTTGAGCAAGATATGTCAGAAGATAACATCTTTAAACTGCTACCTGAATTTGTCTCAAGTGCAACGCTTTGAGCTTTTAGATCCATAAAAAAAGCATTACCTGCGTAACATGTTGTTTTTCCTCATTTTTCAGTTCAGCAAGTCAGGAAATATAATTCACAGGCATTTTTTGCAATTCTTTGCATGCTGTCTTCCTAAATTTTGCTGAAAGTGATGTCCCAAGTGCAACGCGTTTTTCTAAGCAAATTAAGAGCATTGTGAAACTTTAAAAACAAGCTAAACTTGCCATACTTTGGTTTTATCTTATTGTTAAAGTATACATCTATCAAGTTACAATATTGGAAAAACTTTGTTATGCCGTACGGAGAAATTATTTGGAAATGAATAGCTTATTTTGGTGAAAATGTATTCAATGGAGTTTTTTTTTCAGGAATCAAAACTTGCAAAACAAACTTATTTGCTTTTATTTATCGCTTATTCAATGTAGCTGTCAGTTGCAACAATAACTTGAGCTTAACTGTCTGTTGGCATGTTCCAGTAACTGTTTTACAACGAACCTTGAAACGTTGCACTTGGGACAAAAAAATCTAAAATAAGAAAATCTATGCAGGAGTCTTTATTTTTCCAAAGAAATTGAGCTGATATGCAAAGAAAATGAAGAGATCAAGTGTAAAACTTCCCTTTAAAGGAAAACAAGTGGACACAAAATAATAAAATGAACCAATCAAGACAAATAATTGGTTCATATTAGGTATGTGCCTGGTTAGAATGAAACAAATGTCTAATTATGGTGCAGAATATGTTTTAAATGGTGTAGATTATGTTTGGTATATCTGATGCTAAGTGATAATCTCAAAGGAAAACAGTTGTTACTTCTTAGAAGATCAATACAACTACAGTTAGACCGTTGCACTTGGGACATAATTAATATTTATGCGTTTTACTACTTTCAGTACAGAATTTATCAATCGTATCTATTTATTAGCTCACCTGAGCACGAAGTGCTCGAGGTGAGTTATTGTGGTCACTTTTTGTCCGTCGTCCGTCCGTCCGTCCGTCCGTCCGTCAACATTTGGGGTGTTTACACTCTAGCATCCACAAAAGTTAGGCGATCTTGATCAAACTTGGCCAAAACAAGAACCATCATAAGTTCTCGGACAAGTTCGATTATGGGTCTGATCGGACCAGAAAGTGCGGAGTTATCTGCCCTTGAATGTCAAAAAATGCTGTTTTTAAGTTTGTTTACACTCTAGCATCTACAATTATTGATCAATCAAGACAAAACTTGGACATAATGTTGGAGACCATAAGATCTTGGATGAGGTGAATTTTCAGTCTGATCTGACCAGAAAGATGAGAGTTATGTGCCCTTGAATTGGGCAAAATTGCCAATTTTTTGCTGTATTCAAAAAAAAAAAAAAAAAAAAGAGTTAATCTAAGGGAAGGAACTCTGACACTACTTTCCTTTAGTATAAGTAGAGTTATCTTGTTTCAGAGCTCTAGATAAGCGGGAGTGATGAATTTTTAAACTGCAATAATTCTGTTATTGTTCATCAAACCCTTTATTGTGGGTACTCATGTGTATCGTCTCGTCGAGACAATACGAATGAGTACCCACAACATAGGGTTTGGAATTGAAATAACAAAGTTAGAATGTCTTCACCCCCACTTATCTGTAGCCCTGTTGTTTGATAGAGGATATAAATAGATTTACACCCTACAGTCTACAATTATTAACCCATAACCAAACAACAAAATTTTAGCCTAGTCCAAAGTCATAGGTGTTGCAGACGACAAGTTCTATTGAACAAAATTTAACATTTTTCGGTCTTTCTTGGTAGGAAACATTGTGGGTAATGAAGAAATTGCTTGCTACTTCATTTTCCACAATGTTTTACAAAGCCTTTATTTTGTGGGGTCTCCAAAAGCGTCAATGTGTGGGAAAGGGTTAATCAATCAAGACAAAACTTGGACACAATGTTGGGGACTATAAGATCTTGGATGAGTTTAATTTTCAGTCTGATCTGATCAGAAAGTCAAGAGTTATGTGCCCTTGAATTAGACAAAATTGTCATTTTCGGCTGTTTTCAACCTTGTTTACACTCTTGAATCTACAATTATTAATCAATCAAGACAAAACTTAGACACAATGTTTTGGACCATAAGATCTGGGAGTAGATTGATTTTCAGTCTGATCTGATTGGAAAGTCAAGAGTTATGTGCCCTTGAATTTGACAAAATTGCCGTTTTTGTCGAGCCCGCTTGCGGTGAGCTCGACATAGTTGTCACAATGGCGGTTCGGTGTATGTGCGTTAGTGCGTGCGTGCGTTAGTGCGTGCGTGCGTGCGTTAGTGCGTGCGTCCGTCCGGATGGAGCTTGTCCGGGCCATAACTTCACCATGGATGGAGGGATTCAGAAATAACTTGGCACAAATGTCAAGCTCAGTAAGGCGGAGTGTCGCGTGCAAGAACCAGATTCCAAGCTCAAAGGTCAAGGTCAAACTTGGAGGTCAAATGTCAAAAATGAGAAGATTTTTGCTTGTCCGGGCCATAACTTCACCATGGATGGAGGGATTCAGAAATAACTTGGCACAAATGTCAAGCTCAGTAAGGCAGAGTGTCGCGTGCAAGAACCAGATTCCAAGCTCAAAGGTCAAGGTCAAACTTGGAGGTCAAATGTCAAAAATGAGATGATTTTTGCTTGTCCGGGCCATAACTTCACCATGGATGGAGGGATTCAGAAATAACTTGGCACAAATGTCAAGCTCAGTAAGGCAGAGTGTCGCGTGCAAGAACCAGATTCCAAGCTCAAAGGTCAAGGTCAAACTTGGAGGTCAAATGTCAAAAATGAGATGATTTTTGCTTGTCCGGGCCATAACTTCACCATGGATGGAGGGATTCAGAAATAACTTGGCACAAATGTCAAGCTCAGTAAGGCGGAGTGTCGCGTGCAAAAACCAGATTCCAAGCTCAAAGGTCAAGGTCAAACTTGGAGGTCAAATGTCAAAAATGAGATGATTTTTGCTTGTCCGGGCCATAACTTCACCATGGATGGAGGGATTCAGAAATAACTTGGCACAAATGTCAAGCTCAGTAAGATGGAGTGTCGCGTGCAAGAACCAGATTCCAAGATGAAAGGTCAAGGTCAAACTTTGAGGTCAAATGTAAAAAATGAGTTGATTTTTGCTTGTCCGGGCCATTCCTTAACTTGGCACAAATGTCAAGCTCAGTAAGGCGGAGTGTCGCTAAGTATTTTCTGAATCTAGAATGTTTTCTCTACCTTACAATATTTTCGTTTTCCAAATACGACATCGGATGGACTTCTGCTTGGTCTGGTATATTTCTCGGAATTTGGTTTTATGGACTTAGCATAACGTCCCTTTTAGCGTGACGGGTCACATACTAGTATGTATACTCAAATTAATCCATTCTGGTATCTCGTTATAAATACATAGACATGTAATATTTTGTGAACAATAAACTGTCTCACCATGATCCCCATCATTCCAACTTATTTTGTCCCCACTTTTACAACGCCATTGTAATGACAGCTGTAGACATAGGTATGGTCTTCTTTCTTCAAAATGAGCGGGCTCGACATGTTGCCCTTCGGCATCTAGTTTACTGTTTTCGATTTTGTTTACACACTAGACTCTACAATTATTGACCAATCAAGACAAATCTTGGACACAATGTTGGAGACTATAAGATCTCAAATGAGTTTGATTTTCAGGTTGATCTGATTAGAAAGTCAAGAGTTATGTTCCCTTGAATTTGATAAAATTGCTGTTTATGGCTGTTTTCGACCTTGCTTATACTCTAGAATCTACAATTATTTATCAATCAAGGCAAAACTTGAACACAATATTGGGGACCATAAGATCTTGGATGTGTTCGATTTTCAGTCTGATCTGATGAGAATGTCGAGAGTTATGTGCCCTTGAATTTGACAAAATTGCCATTTTCGGCTGGTTTCGACCTTGTTTACATTCTAGAATCTACAATTATTATTGATCAATCCATACAAAACTTGGACACAATGTTGGGGACCATGAGATCTCATATGAGTTTGATTTTCAGTCTGATCTGATCAGAAAGTCGAGCGTTATGTGCCCTTGAATTTGACAAAATTTCTGTTTTCTGGTGTTTTCGACCTTGTTTACACTCTGGAATCTACAATTATGGATCAATCAAGACAAAACTACGACACAATATTAGGGACCATAAGATCTGGGATTAGTTTGATTTTCAGTCTTATCTGGTCAGAAAATCGAGAGTTATGTGCCCTTGAATTTGATAAGATTGCTGTTTTCGGCTGTTTTCGACCTTGTTTATACTTTAGAATCTACAATTATTTATCAATCAAG
Source organism: Fragum sueziense (assembly GCA_963680895.1). Taxonomy (NCBI): domain Eukaryota; kingdom Metazoa; phylum Mollusca; class Bivalvia; order Cardiida; family Cardiidae; genus Fragum; species Fragum sueziense. The sequence continues at coordinate 15,101,221 of OY804598.1, read as the reverse complement.
ACAAAACTTGGATACAATGTTTGGCACCATAATTTAGATCTCGGATGAGTTAGATTTTCACAACCTTATTGACCATTAGTTCTTTTTATACGCCGCCGGAGGCGGACGTATATTGGCGACATCTTCTCCGTCTGTCCGTCCGTCCGTCCATCCGTCCGTCCGTCCATCCGTCCGTCCGTCCACTTTTCTTGTCAACGCAACTCCTCCTAAGTTTCTGGCTGGATCTTCTTGAAACTTGGTCAATGTTATCACCTGAATTGGTAGATGCGCATGAAGGAAGGATTTTATGGTTCATTGATTTTTGCCTGAGTTATGCCCCCTTAAAACTTAGTCTCTGGGGCGGCGTATATTGTGACCATGGCACTCTTGTTCAGTCTTAAAGTAATAAATATTAATTGAATTGAACAAAAGTGTTGCTCATATCATTTTGGTTCAGGTGAGCGATATAGGACCATCATGGTCCTCTTGTTCAATTTTTGTCGTCAGGTCATCAAATTTGTCCTATTTTACTATACATGTATTATGATGTCAATTACTGTGTCATGTTTGTTATTTAGCATTATCCAATGAAAGTCTACGCAAATGGTAATCACATACTCTGAGTGACACACATCCAAACATTTATAATCATCCGATGAAATCATGTTTTCTTGTTCGTCAATTCAAACAATTTACTTTTATTAGATAACGGTGTCACATAAGCTTTATAAACCCAGTAGGAAACTGTAATAGACTTTTAATTTTTATTCCATTGACAGCTTATGACTCGACAATGAAATCTCTTACTGATCTCCAGATTAAGCGAGATTGGCATCAGTTAAAACGTTGAATGTTGGGTAGAGACTACCTTTTTTTACAAGTCTGTAAAATTACCGAACTTTTTATCAATAAACTAGACAAACGAAGCTTTTAAATCTATTTCAATTCAATTTCAAGAGATTTCAAAATATCTTAAATACACAAACTTCAAAGAAACGCTTTTAAAGAGTACTTTGCATGGTACCAAAGTCAACCTAAACTGGCATTATTCCACACCTTACATTTATCAAGGTGTTACCCTCACTCATTATCATGTTAATATAAAACAAAAATATGATCTTTTTTAACAAGGAAACCTTAAATTCGAAGAATCTCATTTTTGTCACAAGTGCAACATTTTATTGCAAAGATATGTTGATGACCAGTCTAAGGATTCTCTGAGGTTCAAGGAAAATATCAAATTTACAATATTATGACTTATTTCTTGGATTTACTGTCATTTTCAAACCAATGGAAAACAACCAGTGTGATAAGCATACATAAACTATAGCATTCAATTCTAAGGGAATAAAGTGTGCTGTTTAGAATATTTTTCATGCTCAAAGTTAATATTTCTTACATTTATTAGTCATTCGACATACATATGGCACATAAGAACTGAAATATTAAGTGAAAAGTGTTCTTTTTTGCAACAAGAAGCCTTATTGACATATTTTTGTCCCAAGTGCAACGCAATGAGGAAAAATGGGCAGCTTTTTGTATGTCATGTTTTACCAGATTTAATCATTGTATCGCTTTGAAATTTTCAGAGCTGTTTCGGAGTGTATTGAAGTTAAATAAAAATATATTAATTGCAATATATATGGAGAAATCAAATGAGTGGGATAACTTTTATGGGCAGAAACAATGCATTTCAGGTAAAATGTACGAAAAAATGGTGAAAAAATATTTTTTTCAAGGAATTTGCTGAAATTAACGTTTTAGAATTATGAAACAAGATATATTCAATTGAACTTGACAAATGTTTTATCTCAAACGTGTATGTAACAACTTTATGGCGCTCTGCTAAAGAAGTACTGTGTTTTGAAATAAAGTGCCATTAATGACAAAACCATATGAATTGCAGAAACATGGATACTTTCAGAGAGTATTCGCTATTAATTTCTGAAACTTCAACATCTTTAGTGATGATTTTTACCGAAACTAAACAGCTGCAAGGCTGTTTGATTTTTTACCTCAATGTCACACTTTGACTTCATTTTTTTTAACTTCACCCTTATGTGAAGTGTATTTACAAGTGTGTGTGATTAGATGCATTTCGTATGGCTAGATAGTGGTGTTTTCATTCTCAGTTCGTAAACCTTAAATCAATCTTAATTTAAAGGTGTTTCAGATGATTACATTCATGTTATCAAAGGATTGATTAACTAATTGGGGTTTAACCCTTCTGCTATGGTCATATTGCGGAGGCTGGAGCACCTAAACATGGATTCCTGGTATTTCATTCACCAGTACTATCACAATCTACCCACATACACGGTGGATAACCCACGTGACTTTTGGGAAGCGTTACACCAAAAAAATCGTCCTCTTCAAGGTATCTTTTGTTTAATTTCTCAGCTTATACTCAATTGATTTTGACGAGATAAAGTGCACTGAACGCGCATTTGAGAGGACTTTTCCCGTTTGTAACTCACTCTGCTCCGAATCCCATGATTTCTTCAAACATTCAAGCTAAAGTTTTATCGGTGCACATGTACGCATCCCACTTTCGTTTTGCACTTACAAACACTTTGGCTCGAATGTTTGAAGAAACCACTGGATTTGGAGCAGAGCGAGTTAGAGCTGGGAATAGCCCTCTCAAAGGCGTGTTCCGTGCACTTTATCTCGTCAAAATCAATAGTGTATAAGCTGAGAAATTAAACAAAACATACCTTGATTTTTTAAACCCCCACAACAAAGTTATGGGGGGGGGGGGGGGGGAGTATACTGGATTCAGGTTGTCCGTCCATCCGTCTGTCCGTCCGTCCGTGGACATAATTTTGTGTCCTCTTCTCCTCCCGGTTTTTGACCGATTTTGCTGAAATTTTAGCAGGTTGTTTCCTATCATATGAAGTTGTGCACCTGCAATTTTCATCTTGATCCAGGCAGTAGTTTCAGAGTTATGCCACTTTGAACTTTAGCACTTTTCAGTGACAACGCGCTAGTGGGGGGTATTTGTCCGCTTTGCGACAGTTCTAGTTCAGTGTTAACGCTTTCCTAATGTCACGTGGGTTATCCACCGTGACATATGTTCCAGTTGTCTCAACCCTGGCACAGTTCAGCACAGCTACATGCCACATAAACTGCAGGCTCGGCGTTGTTAGTGGGTCTTGCTATGCAGATCCTACAAAATTCTATCTCATGTTGTAGGCAGCATAGAACATGGTCAAGTAGTACTTGGAATCAAAATTAATCCTTTCCTAAACAAGACCTGGGGCCTGTATCATCAACAATTGTACAATCATTATTTGGCGTAATTACATGTTTTCGTCACAACAAATGCAATTGGCCGAATTTGATTTCTTGTGCAATCAGATAATTTAAAACTCTATTTAATACTAGTATATCTAAATGTCGTCTGAAACATCTTTAACAGACTCAGATGCCACTGCTGACACTAGGGCTGTGACATTAGCTCCCTGCACATTAACCCTTTTCCAAACAGCAAGGTTGTAGGGTGATCCACTTCAAAAACTGCTACAAATGACAAAATGGATGTTATTTAAGATAGGATTTGTGTAAAATATGGCATAGAAAATATTGAGACAAAAGGAGAAACTGCTGGTTATCAGCAGTTTCTTCTTTTGTTTCAATGTTTTCCCAAGCCTTTTCTACTAGGGACGTCAAAACCAGGTCTTGTTTGGGAAAGTCCTAGCTCGCTATGGGTCAGCATAATTATCATTCTTTCAGAAATATGCTTCTAACAAAGACTAGATGCTGTCTTCCCAGAAATTATCACATTACCAAACGGCAATATTAAAGATTGGTCTAAATCTAAAGGTGTTGCAAACAACAATTTCAAACAAAATGTATTTTACATATTTTGTTATTTCTAAGTAGTAAACATTGTTGGAAATGAAGAAATTGAGTGTCACAACATTTTTTACATTTTCCCAAATGACAAAATTTCAGGGTGGTCTAATTTGAAAGCTGCGACAAACAACAAAACCAGCATTTTCTTCTTTTGCTTCAATGTTTTCCCAAGCCTTTTCTAAAAGGTCAAAACCAAGTCTTGTTTGGGAAAGGGTTAAAGTCTTTATCTTGTTGGGTGTCCATGTGTTGGAAAAGATAAAGGCATATAAACTAAATGACAAGTTTTTTTTAAAATATATTTTAATATATTAATTTATGAATTATATAATCCTGAGCCAGGATCTGGAAAAACATCCCTTATAGCATTTGAGAACAACATGGTTCCAGATCAGCCTGCGTATACACGCAGTCTGACCAGGAACCATGTTGTTCTCCAATAGCTTCCACATGGTCTGTAGCAACCATTTGAGAGTAACATGGATGCTGGCTGAACTGCATTTAGACACAGTCTGGTCTTGAAACCTGGCTTTCTCAAAAGCTATAAGGGGTGTTTTACCAGATCCTGGCTCATATAAATATTGTCAATCAATACAATACAATCATGTAATAAATCAATAAAATTTTAACACTTTCCAAAACAGCAAAATTTGGGAAAGATGTCCCAGTTACAGATGGATGTTACTTACAGGATTGTTAGTGATTAGCATAGTAAATATTGAAGCAAAAGGAGAAATGTTGGTTATCACAATTTTCTTCTTGTGCCTCAATGTTTTCACAAACATTTCGTTTTTCAGCCATCAGAAACATGCATTGTTTTTGAAAGGGCTAATATAAAGTCAACAGCTACAATGGGGCTAATAAGTAACAAGAAAGCCACAGTTTCAATATACCTCAACGTTTTGCATAAACCCTTTCCCAAACAAGACCTTGTTTTGATGTCTGTAATATAGAAGGCTTGGGAAAACATTAAGACAAAAGAAGAAAATGCTGGTAACAAGCATTTTCTCCTTTTGCCTCAATATTTTCTGTGCCATGTTGTGTGCAAGTCTAATCTTTAATATTATTTGTTTTGTCTTTAACAGTTTTCAAATTAGACCGTTTTAATTTTTTGTCGTTTCAACTGTGGTAAAGAGTTAAGCCCTAAATTCCTGTTATCCAATGTGATAATGTAAACCCTGTAGATACATAAGCATATTAATCAGGGAGAGACATTCTGTGAAATTTCATCCAAATCCATTCATATGATATGGATGGATTAAAATAACATTGATTTATCATCGCTTTTCGACAAAAATCTTGTAACTGCTTTTGTTGAAAAGCAGCGATATATGGGACTTGTATTAACCCCTTTCCCAAACAAGACCTTGTTTTGACGTCTCTAATAGAATAAGCTTAGCAAAACAATGGGGCAAAAGATAATCAGCATTTTCTCCTTTAGCCTCAATGTTTTCGGAGCTATATTATTCACGAATTTTGCCTCTAGTAACATGTTCTTTGTCATTTGCAGTGGCTCTCAAATCAGATTACCCTAAAATTTTGACCTTTGGGAAAGGGTTAACAAGATTTAGACACACACGGATAATCTGACAGAAGATTATACCAATGTATAACCACCTTAGGCAACATTAGAATAAGGGATCAAACCAACCAAAAAGGATGACTTAAGGATAAAATCTATGAGAATCGGTTTAATTGTCTGGTACTTAGGAGAATCATTTTTTGAAATTACAGGCAGACAGAGACAGACAGATGGATGGCCGACAATGACTGATCACAATAGCTCACCCAGAGCACTACATGCTCAGGCAAGCTAAGAACTTGGATGGTTCACATAATACCAAATGAATATGTTTTGTATTTTTACAACCCTAAAATATTTTAACTTCGGAAAGGTTCAAGTAATTTCTTTTGTTTAACAAACAATGTATTTACTACTTTAGCTGTCATATTCTTTATACTCTTCGCAAATGTTGTGGATAATGAAGTATGTAACATTTGTATAAATTAAACTTTGTAATTGGTAAAGAGGAATATCTCATTAATACTCAAAGGTACCAATGCCAAACAGGCTAAACCGAACTAGAAATCTATCACTGAAGGTGATAAAAATACCCCCCCCCCCCACCTTTGTTCGGAAAAGCGTTTTTGTTGCATCAGGGGCCATAGTTAAAAAATCATCAATCTGATTTTCTTGAAATTTGGTCAAATCAGGGGCCATAACTCAAAAAAGTATCGTTCCGATTTTCGTGAAATTTGCGCCTTGCACATGCACAGGTCCTAATGCACACCTGTGCCAAGTATGAAGCAAATCGGACTGTAACTGTAGGAAGAGTTCTCACAAGCATTTTTGGGTCAAATCAGGGGCCATGACTAAGAAAGTATTGGTCCGATTTTTGTGAATTTTGTGTCTTGCACATCTACAGGTGCTAATGCACACTTGTGCCAAGTATGAAGCAAATCGAACACTAACTGTAGGAGGAGTTGTCAGGACAAGCATTTTTAGCTCCACTGGCCTTCAGGCCAGCGGGCTATTGTCATGGCGCTGTGTCCGTCGTGCGTGCGTCCGTGCGTGCGTGCGTGCGTCCGTCCGTCCAGTCGTCAACTTTTTCTTTAAAAATCTTCTCCTCAGAAACTACTGGATGGATTTCAATCAAACTTCACAGGAATGATCCTTGGGTGGTCCTCTATCAGATTCCTCAAATTAATGCTGATTGAACAAGAAAGTCCTGAGTTATCTGCCCTTGAATTTAAAAAAGGCTGTTTTGATTTTATTTTCACTCTGACACTTACAAATATCAACCAATCAGGACAAAACTTGTTTAAAATGTTGGTGACAATAAGATCTTGACTGAGTGCAATTTTCAGCTCAATCTGAATTTTATATCATGAGTTATGTGCCCATGAAATTGACAAAATTGTCATTTTCGGCCCAATTTTTACTTTGTTTCACTCTAGCAAATACAAATATTTACCAATCAAGACAGAAATTTAATAGAATGTTGATGACAATAAGATCTGTGCTAGGTATAAATTTCAGCTTAATCTGATTTTTATATCATGAGTTATGTGCCCTTGAAATTGACAAAATTGTCATTTTCGGCTTTATTTTGACTTTGTTTTCACTCTAGCAACTACAAATATTGACCTATCAAGACAGGACATAGACACAATATTTGTGAACATAAGTTCTTGCCAGAGTGTAATTTTCAGCTTAATCTGAATTTTACATCATGAGTTATGTCCCCTTGAAATTGACAAAATTACCATTTGTGACCTTATTTTTACTCAAACAGCCATAAATATCTCCAAATCAATATGAAACTTTCACATAATCTTACCGGCTAAAAGATCATGCATGGATATAATTTTCAACACCATCTGAATCTTAAATCCAGTTTTATGTGCCCTAGAATTTGACAAAATTGCTATTTTCGACTTTGTTTTACTCTCTGTATATCTACAAGTATTGAGCACTTCAAAACTTAAACATGGTGTAGACGAAGTTAAAGGGCGACGGTAACAGATGGTCTAATTGCAAAAAATGAATTTTTTTGAAAAAATATGCAAAACTTTTGTGTTGACCACCTCGGGATGGTTAATAATATGCGATTCAGACAGAGAATGAGCCGAAATTACAAGACAGATAGCTGAATTTAGGGAGAATCCAAGCCTAAATTCAACCCCATCACTGATGGGGTTAGAATTATTTTCAAATTGTTGCGCATGCGCATACAGCGCGGACCATGATTCAAACGAGATTCATACTTAAATTTCAATATGACGTCATTATGAATGTTGTGACGTCATTTAAGAAAGTCGCATGTCCTACTGTTTTGACCTACTTTCGACATCGCTTCATGAATTTGGTATCAAATTGCGAAAAAATGAGTCGTTGCTTCAATAGTTTCTCGTAATCATTTAATCAGGTCATATAAAGCTTAAAAAGTGTACATTTCGTTTGTATTTGACAATTTTTGGGTCCAAATCTGGGAAATAGTAGCTTTAAGATCTTGCATAAGTGTGATTCTTAGCTTGATAGGAAGATAAATCCTCAGTTATATGCCTTTCAATTTGAAAAAAAAAATGCTAATTGTGACTTTGTTTTCACTAGCTAATCAACACTTGGATTAGATATTTAAAGAATCTCAGGCCTGTGGAGCGATTCAAGACCTTTAGGTCTTCTAGTTTGGTCAAATCAGGGATCATAACTCAAAAAGTATCGTCCGATTTTCATGAAATTTGCGTCTTGCACATCTACAGGTCACAATGAACAATTGTGCCAAGTATGAACTGAACCGGTCAATAAGTGTAGCAGTGGTCCGGACAAAGTTTTGGAGACAGACCAACAAACCAACCAACCATCCAACCATAGGAGCGACAGGCTGATTCCAGTATACCCCCTCCAAACTTCGTTTGCGGGGGTATAAAAAAAAACCTTTTTGTGAGTACATATGCATCTTTTCTAAAAAAAATCACAGATTAAAGGAGAAAACCAAAAACTGTGGCTGAGCAAACTGATACCCCCTCAAAAATTCAAGTCAAGTTCTTTTCTAATTTTTTTTTCACAGATTCAAGGAGAAAACAAAAACTGTGGCTGAGCAAACTGATACCCGCCTCAAAAATTCAAAGTCAAGTTATCTCCCTTGGTTGATCCCGGAGAGTGAAGAAATTTCTTCATGTGAAAGCCCATGTCATGTTGATCATTCCAGTGAATGTTCATAAAAAAAGCCACTTTGACTAATGACAAGAGGACCATGATGGTCCTATATCGCTCACCTGAACCTAAATGATATGAGCAACACTTTTGTTCAATTCAATTAATATTTATTACTTTAAGACTGAAAAAGAACTTATGGTCAATAAGGGTGTGAAAATCTAACTCATCCAAGATCTAAATTATGGTGCCAAACATTGTACAGGGCTCCAGATAAGAGGGGGTGGTGACTTTTCAAACTGCAATAATGCTGTCAGTGATCATCCAACCCTATGTTGTAGGTACTCATTGACGATTCAAAGATTCGAGACGATTCAAATGAGTACCCACAACATAGGATTTGAATTCGAAAAAACAATGTTAGTATGTCTTCACCTCCACTTATCTGTAGCCCTGATTGTATCCAAGTTTTGTCTTGATTGATAAATAATTGTAGATTCTAGAGTATAAACAAGGTCGAAAACAGTCGAAAACAACAATTTTGTCAATTTCAAGGGCACAAAACGCTCGACTTTCTGATCAGATCAGACTGAAAATCAATCTCATATGAGATCTTATGGTTCCCAACATTGTGTCCAAGTTTTGTATAGATTGATCAATAATTGTAGATTCTAGAATGTAAACAAGGTCGAAACCAGCCGAAAAATGGTAATTTTGTCAAATTCAAGGGCACATAACTCTCAACATTCTCGTCAGATCAGACTGAAAATCAAACTCATCCAAGATCTTATAGTCCCCAACATCGTGTTCAAGTTTTGTCTTGATTGATAAATAATTGTAGATTCTAGAGTATAAACAAGGTCGAAAACAGCCAAAAACAGCAATTTTATCAAATTCAAGGGCACATTAATCTTGACTTTCTAATCAGATCAAACTGAAAATCGAAGTTACCTGAGATCTTATAGTCTCCAACATTGTGTCCAAGATTTTTATTGATTGGTCAATAATTGTACATTCTAGTGTGTAAACAAAGTCGAAAACAGTAAAAAACAGCAATTTTGTCAAATTCAAGGGCACATAACTCCTGACATTCTGATTAGATCAGACTGAAAATCAGACTTATCCCAGATCTTAAGGTCAAAAACATTGTGTCCAAGTTTTATCTTGATTGAATAATAATTGTAGATTCTAGAGCGTAAAAAAGGTTGAAAACAGCCGAAAATGGCTATTTTGTCAAATTCAAGGGCACGTAACTCTTGACTTTCAGATCAGATCAGATCAGACTGAAAATCAAACTCATCTGAGATCTTAAAGTCCCCAACATTGTGTCCAAGTTTTGTCTGGATTGACCCTTTCTCACACATTGGCGCTTTTGGATGCCCCACAAAATAAAGGCTTTGGAAAACATTGTGACAAACAATTTCTTCATTACCCACAATGTTTTCTACCAAGAAAGACCAAAAAATATTAAATTTTGTTCAATGGAACTTGTCGTATGCAACACCTATGATTTTGGACTAGGCTAAAATTTTGTTGTTTGGTAATGGGTTAATAAGAGTGTAAATCTATTTATATCCTCTACCAAACTAGATAACTCTACTTATACTGAAGTAAAGTAGTGTCAGAGTTCCTTCCCTTTAGATTAACTCTTTTATGAAAACAGCAAAAAAGTGGCAATTTTGCCCAATTCAAGGGCACATAACTCTCATCTTTCTGGTCAGATGAGACTGAAAATTGACCTCATCCAAGATCTTATGGTCTCCAACATTATGTCCAAGTTTTGTCTTGATTGATCAATAATTGTAGATGCTAGAGTGTAAACAAACTTAAAAACAACATTTTTTGACATTCAAGGGCAGATAACTCCGCACTTTCTGGTCCGATCAGGCCCATAATCGAACTTGTCCGAGAACTTATGATCATACTTGTTTTGGCCAAGTATGATCTAGATTGAGTAACTTTTGTGGATGCTAGAGTGTAAACACCCCAAATGTTGACGGACGGACGCCGGACAAAAAGTGACCACAATAACTCACCTCGAGGACTTCGTGCTCAGGTGAGCTAAAAAGTAAGCCATCCCGAAAGCAGGTCAATCCTCCCCGAAAAGTATGAAAAGAGCTGTACAGAATCCAGAATTCATTATTCCAGAATTCATCATTCTAAAAGATGTCAGAGATTCAGAGAGAACTTGTCGATATAGCTAGACAGCTATTGATCATCGGTCAACCACTTGGGCCTGTTCATGATTTGATTAGGGAAGCGGAGAATGATGATACAACAGATGTTATATATCTTGGGATGGAAAGACAACGGGTGATAAGATTTAATGGTGAATCACTCATCATAAAGAGAAGAACCAGGCAACCATGCCCGATATATCGTGCTCGATTCGGTTGCAGTCATGTCTAGGTATTAACACACCTAAAACAAACAGTCCTTTTCAGGACCACCTAATAACTAGAAAGAGTATTTCATTTTCGAAATTTGTCACAATGTCCAAACCCCCAACAAGTTTCAACCAAAAAGACTAAGTCCAAAACTCAAAACGACTTGAGTCCAAAACCCAAAACGAACGAGTCTGAACCCTAAAAGACGTAAACCTAGGTCCAATATGCGTAAAAAAGATTAAGTCCAAAAAAGTCTAGCATCTTGGACTTGGAGGGCACTTTGGGCCAATATAGACAATGAACAAATATTCATTATTCTATTTCGACCCAAACTTGAAAGTGCCATTCAAATATTGATTAAAACCTCAAATTCCTCAAAATCCCCCAAAATGCCGAAAAAACGGGTAAAAATGGCCAAAAATGATATTTAACCCTTTCCCAAACGACAAAACTTTAGGGTAGTCCCATTCAAAACTTGTTGCAGATGACAAAATGGATGGTAATAAGTTTGAAATTGTGTGTGAAATAGCACAGAAAACATTGAGGCAAAAGGAAAAAATGCTGATCATCAGCATTTTCTTCTTTTGCTTCAATGTTTTCCCAAGCCGTTTCTATCAAGGACGTCAAAACCTGGCCTTGTTAGGGAAAGGGTTAAGGCCTGGGAGGGCACTTTGATATAGACAAAGAACAAAATTTTATTTGTCTATATTGGCCCAGGGAGACCTCCTTTACTACCCCTTTCCCAAACGACAAAATTTTAGGCCGGTCCAATTCGAAAGCTGCTGCAGACAACAAAATAAATGTTGATAAAGCCAATATTTGTGTAAAATATAGCATAGAAAATATTGAGACAAAAGGAGAAACTGCTGGTTATCAGCAGTTTCTTCTTTTGTTTCAATATTTTCCCAAGCCTTTTCTATTTGGGACGTCAAAACCAGGTCTTGTTTGGGAAAGGGCTACTACTGCCCTTTGGGAGGAGTTGCACTGACTGGAAATGAGGACTGACATATAGACAGACAGGGCAATTCCTACATACCCACCAAACTTTGTTTACAAGGCAGGCCCGTAGGAAGCAATTTCACATTGGGGGGGGGGGCTAAAGCCCTTGTCCTGAATATTAGGGGGGCTAATTTGGATTTTCCAAAAATTTTCAGTGTAAAATTAAGAAAAATCGGCATTTTTGGCCAACTTTGGGGGGGGGGGCTAAGCCCCGCCCCCCCTTTTTCGCCCTCCCTGTTCCTACGGGCCTACAAGGGGTATAAAAACATTGTTCCCAGGGCTATAATAACCAAGTACAGTAACAGTAGAGATATGCAATTCCATTTTGTTTCAACTAATTTTTTGGATAGTTATGATCACTCAGTGAAACATATTTTTCATTCTTTCTCTTTTACCTGTGGATACATTTCATTCAAGTTTCATCCAAATGTTAAGATATTGAACCTATGTATATTGGACCTATGCATATTGGCCAATATCAGGGATTGTCAATAAGACATCTTCTATAAACTTAGTTACTGAAGTGTCTTCTGGGTCGCATTGTTCGAATAAGGTCACAGTTTGTTTGCATCTCGTTTTGCTTGGTGGAGTCGCCAAGACTGTTAGACTATCAGTGAAATTATGGAGCCTTTCAGCGCAGCAGTGTCAATTGCTCAGAAAGCAAACTTATGTGAGCTGCATTCAGTAACTTTTTACGGTCTCCACTAATAGGTCCTACAGACTCGTCAGGTGATACGCAGAATGTGCTTTGGTCTGGCCCATGTCACCAACAATGCATGGTTCGTACATTTGTAATTTTCATTGTAGAGGAAACGGTCAAGTTTTATATATTCAGAGGTGAAAAAGGCGAAAAGAGAAAGATTCTGCAAGAGCAAGAATACATATGATGGATTCCTTGTTTTTAACCGTTTCCAAAAGATAAATTTGTGAGAGTAATCCATCTTGAATGGGTTGCAGACACCAGATAATTCCATAGACATGAAAATGTGCATGTTGAAGTACAGAAAAAATATAGATATGGATAATTTTCTGAGAATAAGTAATTTCTTATTTTCCCTGAATTATTTCAAATATGGATATCACAACTGAATCTGGACTTGGATGAATAAAATGGAATCTCTTCAAACAACCAGGTTCATATTTGAAAACTGAGCAATACCTTCTAAATTTTCCATATTTCCTCTTCCTGAAGAGGACAACGAAAGTTAGAAGGCGGCGGCAAGGGGCAAGCGGGGGGTCCCGGTATTGGGCTGACCCTGGAAACCATAGACGGTATTTGGTACCTGAGAAGGGATTAAGTACGCAGACTTTCGGGGACTAGGGTGAGGTCTAGCCAGGACCCACTTGCGTATAATGCTGGGGTAGCTCTGATATCAATCCTTGGTTGGTTGTCACCAGGAAGTATCCCCATGTTGGGCTCAATGGCGGGTGGAGAGCTCCGGCATCGAATTAAAACAAATTGATAACCATGAAAACCAGAAATTCATGTAAATATCTGGCTGGAGAGGGGGCCAGCCAAAACAATCTCCCAGATGCAGTGCAGGGCGGACAGAGACCACCAGTGTCGGCTATAGAACAGGCAGTCGTTCTCGACACCTGGCCTGTAACGGGTACCCTAAGACCACCGAGCTACGCATCGATCATGGTCTATGGGAACTCTGTCCCCCCGCCACAGGAATTGACGGATACAGAAATAGAGACAGAAGTGGAATGGGTTTCTGAGGGAATACCCAGTCTGGTCTTTGAGAAGAATAAGATCTTTCTCAACGGCTTCCGCATTACATGTGAGGAATTACCTATCCAGCCAATAGGTGGACCCTCAGCGTTGAAGCAGGGGGATAAGGAGAGAACAGTTGCTACACCTCCGATGTCCCCCACAGGCGAAGTGGCACAGGGAGAGGTGACAGTCGCCTCGGACCCGGAGTCAGATAAAGAGCAACGGGAAGCCAACTCAACGTTCCCTCAAGAATACGTTGAGCCAGAGGTGGACTTGGCCACCGGGACCGGTTTACGCTCACCCTCGAACAACGAGAACGAGGAACTGACACCAGAACCGCAGGTCGCCCCACAAAATGAGGAGGCAGACCAACCGCCACCCGACATCGGCAACGATGTCGGTCCAAGAACTTACATCACTGAGGAGGATATGGCAGGGGGTATAGTACGGGTTAACTTCGCCCTGGAATCCCCTCTGACATGTAAGCCCTGTAGTAAGATCCTTCAAAAACCTGCAGAGGCGGCAAGACACTTTGCGGAATCTCACCAGATTCTGCTCAGGTTTAGCTGCATACTCTGCGGGATGGAGAAGGATACGAGCCGGGGTATTTCCATTCATCATGGAATGTGTAAGAAAAAGCGGCCACTCGACCGACAAACCCTGAGAAACGAACCCAATGATGAGACTTTAGCCTACAAGTGCGAGACTTGTAATACTTCTTACAAGACGAAGTCCGGGCTGAATCAGCACAACAGGCATCGCCATCCCGACGATTCTAACGAAATTAGGGTAGAGGCCTGTAGGGCTGATAAGGCCCGGAAGAAGGCTAAAAGAGATGAGGTCCGAAGAGGAAGGGACCAAACCGACAGTGAGAATGAGACTATCCTCACCCCTCCCTTGGTAGGGGACCAGATCACAGAGCAGGGGACCATCACTGCCAGGTGGACCCCTGAGGAGGAGGCACACCTCCTGGCTCTCGAGGAACGTTTTGCCGGTGAGAAGCATATGAACATGCTCATCGCTCGCCACCTAACCACCAAATCGACCAAGCAGATCCGTGACAAGCGATCGTACCGTCGTAGGCAGGCACCTAAACCTGCAGGGGACACCATGCACCGGGTTGAGGTGGAAGAGGTTGCCCAACCTCAACCACCCACCCGCCCTAACTCTCAGACACAGCGAGCTGAGATGTTTAGGAGAACTCTTCCAGAGTTTGGGGGGAATACCCACATCTCCTATCATATGGCGGGAATATTGGAGAGATGCTTGGATGGTTTGGAGGTCAAGGAGGCCACCACAACCTTGCTAAAGCTTTTGGCTAGCGAAAGCGCGGAGCACGCCCAGCGGGCCTGCGCCGGAGCAAAGTCAAAGCGAAGCAAGAAGAAAGGTAAACGTCCTCGGGGCAAGAGAGCCCAAGAGAAGGCGAAAGCCTTCGCGGACGTACAGCGCCTCTATAAAGAGAATCCATCAAAATGTGCCAAGTGGATTCTCGATGGAGAAACAGACGCTCCGAAATGTGATTTGGACCCCGAAGAGGTTGAGAGAACCTACCGAGAGCGGTTCGGTGGAGTGTCGCAGGAAGTTGATCTCACGGGATACCCGAAGCCATCTGCTCCGGCGGATAACTTTAAGCTAACACAGCCCATAACTCCTAGCGAGGTACAGGCCGCACTTAGGAAGGCTAAGACGCATACAGCCAGCGGACCTGACCAAATAAGCATGTCATTCTTGAAGTCCTCTGATAGAAAAGGCAATGCTTTCTCGCATCTATTCAATGCATGGTTATATTCTGGGACTGTACCCGAAGTAGTGAAAGCCAACCGCTCGATTCTTTTGCCAAAAACCAAGGATGCTCTTGATGACATTGGCAATTGGAGACCATTGACCATTTCGTCAGTTGTTCTGCGATTATACACAAATATTCTCGCAGATCGGCTGAGGAAGTCGGTTCATCTAAACCCATGCCAGAGGGGATTTATTGCTGCTCCTGGCTGTGAGGAGAACGTCTACCTGCTTGAGAAAATACTCAATCAAGCGAAAAGCGAGAGAAAGCCTGTTAACGTCTGCTTTCTAGACCTCGCAAAAGCGTTCGATACAGTCTCACATAAGCACCTGGTGGCTGGCCTGCAGCGTTGCGGCATGGCTGACACTTTTATAGCAACGGTGGTGGATTTGTACACTGACATATCCACTAGTTTTCATGTGGAAGGTGGGGTAACAGGAGACATTCCCATGACGAGAGGCGTAAAGCAGGGAGATCCTCTCAGTCCAATGCTATTCAACATAGCAATGGATCCATTGTTATGCAGTCTGACAAACCAGAATAACGGCTACCGGTTCGAGAGAACGGCCGAAAGCCGGATAGAAAGCATGGCCTATGCCGATCACAGAATCTGAAAGGGCAATGAACTCCAATCTGGAGAAAGTTAATTTATTCTGTGAGGACACCGGCATGAAGTTAAATGTTAAAAAGTCTGCATGCTTTAAAGTTAGCCCTGGGCAGAAAAACAGCTTCATGGTAAACCAATTCAGTGAGCGCATTCATGTTGGGGGTCAGGCGGTGCCCGTAATAAGCCCGTCTGAGAACATGAAGTACCTGGGCTCCCGTTTCTCCCCATGGTACAATAAGCTCAGAGAAGATACTGAAGCGACACTGGGAAAGTGGCTGAACAATATTGGTCGGTCGGCACTTCTGCCCAGACAGAAGTTACACATCCTCAAAACCTACGCCCTACCGAGACTAACATACCCTCTGGGACAGTCAAAGACGGGAAAGGTAAAGTTGGAGAATCTCGACAGACTGGTAAGGGGTCACGTTAAGAGGTGGTTACATCTCCCTGAGTGTATCACCAATTACGTGTTGTACCAGTCTGCAAAGAAGGGTGGGATCGGGATTCCCCAGCTTTCGAGGAGTGTACCGGCTGCCTGGATCGGAAAACTGCACAGGATACTGCGTAGCTCAGACGAAAAGATCGTGCATCTTGCGGAGAGCGTTGGAGCGAGTCAAGAGATGGAAGCCCTCACCGTTAACCTCGGTGTGACAGAGCCAATGATCCGAAAGGGTAAGGTGAATTGGCGGCTTCTTTTGGCCGGGGATTTGGGGAAACTCAAATCTCAAAACAAAGGCTTTGACGCCTTTATTCATGAAGAGGCCAACAGTGTTCTTTTCGGAAGAGAGTCGACTTCTCGGTTTACCAAGGCGGACTTCATTACCGCGATCCAATTGAGGACGGACACATACCCGACCAAGGTCACTATGGCCCAGGTGAAGGATAATGCGGAAACGGAATGTCGGAGATGCAAAGGAGGCCCGGAGACGGTGGGCCACATAAGTGGGTTCTGTCCTGTCATGAAGGGATACCGAATCCAGCGACACAACGTTCTCGTTGATAAGCTGGAGGAGGTGGTGAAGAAGGCAGGATGGAATGTGGCCACGGAACCACGTTTCAACGTGGGGGGTTCGGTGCTGAAACCGGACCTCCTTTGCATCAAAGATGATCGAGCTATACTGATCGATCCAACTATTGTTTACGAGAACGACGGCTCACTACCACGAGCAAATAGAGAAAAAGAAGCAAAATATCTGAGACTAACGCAGAACATCGCAAATATGTATGGAATCCCAGAACCCAATGTGGTAGTGAGGGGGTTAGCGGTTGGCTGTCGGGGGGCTGGACCCCACAGAACAACGAAACCCTGGCCATGTTTGGAGTGCGAGACCGGGGTCTCCCAAAGCACCTGGCTGCTCTGGCTCTAAAGGGCACTCTAAACATGGTACGGATGTTCATGGACTCATAGTGCCATTTGGACAGGCACTCCTCGCAGGGTATCCATTTAGGAGCAGACAGAAATGCAGACAAAAATCTGAGTAGGTCAAAATTATGCAGTGTATGGATACCCAGAGTCGGACGGTAAGCCCATTTGGCAGGGCGAACCGTCAATCCCGGATAGGAGATAGGGACCTTACGGGAAAGCGGAGCACGTAATTCCGTGCCTCCACCATGTATCCGTGTCGGTCCAAATGCAACTTCTCTGCATCATATACCCACGTGGGGTTAAGCACGACTGTGACAGATGAATGTTTATTCTCTGTTAAACAAATAGCCAAACACTTGCAAAACAATAAACCTCTTTTTCTTCGAAAAGGGGCATAACAAATGTCTTAACCCTTTCCCAAACGACAAAATTTTAGGCAGGTCCAATTCAAAACTTGCTGCAGACGACAAAATGGATGTTAATAAAGATTGAAATTGTGTGTGATATAGCCAAGAAAATATTGAGGCAAACTGCTGGTTATCAGCAGTTTCTTCTTTTGCCTCAATATTTTCCCAAGCCTTTTCTTTTACGGACATCAAAACCAGGTCTTGTTTGCGAAAAGGTTAAACACTTCAATAATAAATAATGACACAAGTGTGACACATACTGTGTAGTATGTAAACAAGAGTGTCATGGTCACAATATACGCCGCCCCAGAGACTAAGTTTTAAGGGGGCATAACTAGGGCAAAAATCAATGAAACATAAAATCCTTCTTTCATGCACATCTACTAATTGAGGTGATAACATTGGTCAAGTTTCAAAAAGATCCAGCCAGAAACTTTGGAGGAGTTGCATTGACAAGAAAAGTGGACATACATACAGACGGACAGATGGAGAAAATGACGCCAATATACGTCCGCCTCCGGCCGCGGCGTATAAAAAGGAGAGTGCCCCAAAACAGACAATGTGATCATCTGCCAGAACTATTTTATGGAAAGTAGATATTTTCTATCGACATCGTGAACAACCTTTGGGTCTAAATCGGCAGCTAGACAATGATCAAAGTAAACCGGTATCACAATGCGTGGTTGAAGTGTCCAACATGTTATAGTCATGAACAGAACCAAGTGGGAAGAGAAAAATCATCGATGCGGAGAACAATTATGATCATTGTGCCATACCTAGGTTCTAGATGACCACTTATATAACTTGAGAGCTACACCCTACATTATGACATTATATATTGAAATATTCTTTCCAAACCCATTTCATATAGAGATAGGGCTAAAAATGTATAAATTGAAATTTTAAGAATCAAAGGTCAAATAACTTTAGTTTTATGGAAGGAATTCGACTCAAAGTTTGCATATATTTAGAGATTTCAACCAAACTTCACATAACAGGAATGATCCTTGGATGACCCTCTCTCAGATTATCCAGAAAGGAAAGACAAGGAACGGACTATGACTAGTATTTCAATGAAAAAAGCAAGAGAAAATCCAGAAAGGCAAGTGAAGGAACGGATCATGACTAATATTTCAAAGAAAAAGGCAAGAGAACAAACCTTGGTGGGAGACATCTGCATATTTTTACCAATCAAATCTTACATAGAAAACGAGGCTCAATGGAAAAGTATACAAGAGTAGGTTTGTTCACTATTCGTCTTTCTAATTTCAGAACTCGAACCAATAACATAAATGCTTTCGAAGCTACCTTGGATATTATGATGAATTCTTTCACTGATGCTGAAGGATTGATGAACTTTGCCGCGATGATGGGAAAAGAAGATTATCCTGTAGTGAGGTTTTGGCTATTTCAATTACATAATCAGCAATACGAGAAGTTCGTAATCGAAGAATTGGACGACATACTATTGCAACTAGGGGAACCGATGAATGGAAGTGTGACCAACGGTCAAACCGACGCTGATTTGGAACTGGCTATGGAATTCATTAGCAAAGAAGAGGAGAAAGAAGGTACCACTAGTGTCTGTTTAAAAGACGGAGAATGCAACCCCCCCCCCCCCCCCCCCCCAACACTACAAATAGGGGGTGGGGAAGAGCCACAAGCGAGACCCTCTGGACTGAAGTATGCCATGAGGAACAAGAGTGCCATGGTCACAATATACGCCGCTCCAGAGACTATGTTTTAAGGGGACATAACTCAGGCAACAAGAGGCCTAAGAAGGCCTGAATCGCTCCACTGGCTATAGTAAAAGATTTATCTCATAATTTCTTGTAAGCCTTGCACGGCCAAATCTTGAAGAGGGTTGCCCAAGGAACATTTCTGCCAAGTTTGGACTGAATTGGCCCATTGGTTGAATTCTAAAGAATTATTTCATGGCTTGTCCAATTCTGTTAAGCCCTGCCCTATTAGACCCATATTTATAGACCAATCAAAATTTCATTAATAATGTAAGTAAAGGACTAACCAATGAACATTTCTGCAAAGTTTGTAATAAATTGACCGAATGGTTGTCTTTAAAGAATAATTTCGTGATAAGCTCCGCCTGCCACGCCAAAATTAATTGGTC
Organism: Fragum sueziense; assembly: GCA_963680895.1. Lineage (NCBI taxonomy): Eukaryota > Metazoa > Mollusca > Bivalvia > Cardiida > Cardiidae > Fragum > Fragum sueziense. The sequence goes on along the minus strand of OY804598.1, from coordinate 15,081,339 downwards.
AATCAAAATTTCACAAACAACTTAAATAAAGGGCCACCCAAGGAACATTGGTTGATTTATAAAGAATTATTTTGTGATTTCTCCAATGGGTCTGATAAGCCCACCCTGCCTCGCCCACATTTATGGACCAATCAAATTTCACTGACAATTTAGGTAAAGAGCTACCCAAGGTAATTTCTGCCAAGTTTGGTCAAAATTGGTTGAATTTTAAAGAATTATTTTGTGATTTCTGTAAGTCTGATAAGCCCCGCCCTGCCATGCCCACATTTATGGACCAATCAAAATTCTTTACACAATTTAAGTAAAGGGTCAACTAGGGAACATTCCGGCAAAGTCCAGCCAATCATAATTTCACAGACAATTAGGTAAAGAGTCACCTAAGGTACATTTCTGTAAAGTTTGGTCAAAATTGGCCAAATGGTTGAATTTTAAAGAATTATTTTGTGATTTCTCTAAGTCCGATAAGCTCTCTCCCCCCCCCCCCCCCCCCACCAACATTTATAAACCAATCAAAATTTCACAGACAATTAGGTAAAGAGTCACCCAAGGTACATTTCTGTAAAGTTTGGTCAAAATTGGCCAAATGGTTGATTTTTAAAGAATTATTTTGTGATTTCTCTAAGTCCGATAAGCTCCCCCCCCCCCCCCCCCCCGCCACGCCAACATTTATAAACCAATAAAAATTTCACAAACAATTAGGTAAAGAGTCACCCAAGGTACATTTCTGTAAAGTTTGGTCAAAATTGGCCAAATGGTTGATTTTTAAAGAATTATTTTGTGATTTCTCTAAGTCTTCATAAGCCCCGTCATGCCACGCCCACATTTATGGACCAATCAAAATTCTTTGAACAATTGAAGTAAGGGTTAATGTCACCCAAGGAACATTCCTGCCAAGTTTGGTCAAAATTGGCCGCCTGGTTTGAGAAGAGAAGATTTTTGAAGAAAAAGTAAACGGATGCACACACGGACGCACGCACGACGGACACAATGCCATGACAATAGCTCGCTGGCCTTCGGCCAGAGGAGCTAAAAATCAAAGAACCATAAAATCCTTCCTTCATGCATATCTACATATTAATTGAGGTGATAACATTGACCAAGTTTCAAAAAGATCTAGCCAGGAGTTGCGCTCACAAGAAAATTGCTCCGAAAGCAAACTTATGTGAGCTGCATTCAGGTGATACGAAGAATGTGCTTTGGTCTGGCACATTGTCACCAACAATGCATGGTTAGTACATTTGTAATTTTCATTGTAGAGGAAACGGTCACGTTTTATACATGCAGAGGTAAAAAAGGTAAAAAAAGAGAAGAATGTGCAAGTGCCAGAAGACATATGATGGATTTCTTGTTGTTAACCATTTCTAACAGATAAATTTGTGAGAGTAATCCATCTTGAATGGGTTGCAGACACCAGATAATTTCATAGCCATGAAAATGTGCATGCTGAAGTACAGAAAAAATATAGATAAGGACAATTTTCTGAGTATAAGTAATTTCTTATTTTCCCTGAATTATTTCAAATATGGATATTACAAATGAATGTGGACTTGGATGAATAAACAAGAGTGCCTGAAAGGCACTGATATCGCTCACCTGAGTTCTTCCTGTATTTGATGGTGTGCAATATAAATTTTGTTGTAAACAAATATGTATGTCGTATCAAACTATTGTAAATTAAGTTTCATAATTTCCAATGAAGACAATGAAATCACATTAGTATTCAATCATATTGCATGTAGTAGCATAATTTGCATACATCTTTAAAATTGAATATCATGTGCTGTTCCAGTTTGATTTTTATGCTTTATGGGGGGGGGGGAGCATATAGTCGCCACACTGTCCGTCCGTCCGTCCGTCCGTGTGTCTGTCCGTCCGTCCGTCCACAGCCATATCTCAGCAACCCTTGGACCAAATTCAATGAAACTTCACATGTGAACTCCCTGGGTCAATACCTAGAGACCATTTTCTCCGTTAGTAAATTTAAGGCTGTGTCATGGAAAAAGGGGCCTTAGTGTAAAAATTAGTTTTTCTCTTATTTCTCTTCATCTAATGGGCAGAATTTAATTAAATTTTGTGCTCATGTAATAAATAGGATGTTCTAGACCATATTCTATAAATAATGTGTGTACAAAAAAGCTGTCATGGGAAAAGGGGGCTTAATGTATGATAGTTTTTATTTTGTGACAAACACTTATTCGGGGAGCATAATCTGTCTGTGACGGCTCTTGTTATAATCAGGATTAAACTTTTACAATTAACAATTTACAATTTTGAAACATCAGAATGATACATTACAGGTATTAATACGCTTAATATGATAAGCCCCTCCTTGCCTCATCAACATTTATTATCCTATCAAAAATTTATAACCAAGTGTTTGAAAAGAGTAACTCAATAAGCATTTTGTTCTCTTGGTTTAAATTGGCCCCATGGTTGATTTTTGAAGAATTTCTTTATCATTTTTTGAAGTCTGATAAGCCCTACCCTGCCACACTCAAATTTTTTAACAAATCAAAAATTCACAAACAATATTATTGTTAAAAAGAGTCACTCAAGCAACATCCCTGGTTCAAATTGACCCAACAGTTGATTTTTAAAGAATTTTCTTGTCATTTCTCCTAGTCGTATAAACATCCTGCCATGCCCACATTTTCAACCAATCACAAATTTGTAAAAAAAAAAAATAAAAACGCAGTGATTTTTTTACCTGCACATCCTGCAACTTTTACTCATAATTTGGTCTGTCGGATGCAAAGTTTTAATTCTAGCGAGTCCCAGGATGCAACAATTTTTACAATTTCCTATTGAAAACAGTGTATTGGACTCATTAAGCTAGTAGCTGGACTCATTGATATGGAATCCAGTGAGTCCCAAGGACCCACAGTCTTAAAATTGTAAAATTATCACTGAAACGGGTACCCAAGGAACATTCCTGGATAATTTGATATAATTTGTCCAACAGTTAAGGAGAAGAAAATTTTCAAGGATTCGTTTAATAACTTCTCCAAGTCTGATAAGCCCCGCCCTGCCGCACCTACATTTTTTGACAAATCAAAAAATTCATTAACACACATTGAAAACAGTCACTCAAGAAACAGATCTGCCAGGTTTGGTTTAAATTTGACCAATGGTTGATTTTTAAAGATTTTTTTCATGATTTCTTTAAGTCTGATAAGCCCCGCCCTGCCATGCCCACATTTTTGACAAATCAAAAATTTGAAAACAAATTTTGAAAATGGTCATCCAAGTAACATTTCTGCCAAGTTTGGTAAAAATTTATCCATTGGTTAAGGAGAAGAAGATTTTTTAAGAATTACTTAATGATTTCTCTAAGTCTGATAAGCCTCACCCTGCCACGCCCTCATTTTCTGACAAATCAAAAATTTGAAACACAGGCAGTACAGACACTCACTCAAGGAACATTCCTGCCAAGATTGGTACAAATTGGATCAACATTTGGTTTTTAAAGAATTATTTAACAATTTCTCTAAGTCTGATAAGCCCCGCCCTGCCACGCCCACATTTTTTGATGAAACAAAAATTTGAAAACAAATTTTGCAAAAGATCACCCAAGGAACATTTCTGCCAAGTTTGATAAAAATTGAATCAATGGTTAATGAGAAGAAGATTTTTGAAGAATTATTTAACAATTTCTTTAAGTCTGATAAGCCCCGCCCTGCCACGCCCACATTTTTTTAACGAAACAAAGATTTATCAAGAGGCATTGAAAACAGTCACTCAAGGAACATTCCTGCCAAGTTTGGTACAGATTGGACCAATAGTTGATTTTTAAAGAATTTTCTCATGGTTTCTCTAAGTCTGATAAGCCCCGCCCTGCCACGCCCACATTTTTTGACGAATCAAAAATTTGAAAACAAGTTTTGAAAAAGATCACCCAAGGAACATTTCTGCCAACTTTGGTAAAAATTGACTCTATGGTTAGGGAGAAGAAGATTTTTGAAGAATTATTTATCAATTTCTCTAAGTCTGATAAGCCCCGCCCTGCCACGCCCACATTTTTTGACGAATCAAAAATTTTAAAAAAAGTTTTGAAAAGGGTCACCCAAGGAACATTTATGCCAACTTTGGTAAAAATTGACTCTATGGTTAGGGAGAGGAAGATTTTTGAAGAATTATGTATCAATTTCTCTAAGTCTGATAAGCCCCGCCCTGCCACGCCCACATTTTTTGACGAATCAAAAATTTGAAAACAAGTTTTGAAAAGGGTCACCCAAGGAACATTTCTGCCAACTTTGGTAAAAATTGACTAAATGGTTAAGGAGGAGAAGATTTTTGAAGAATTATGTAACAATTTCTCTAAGTCTGATAAGCCCTGCCCTGCCACGCCCACATTTTTTGACGAATCAAAAATTTGAAAACAAGTTTTGAAAAGGGTCACCCAGGGAACATGCCTGCCAAGTTTGGTAAGAATTGGCCCAATGGTTAAGGAGGAGAAGATGTTTAAAGAAATTGTTGACGCCTTCCGACGCACGACGCACAACGCACGACGCACGCCGGACACAGGGTGATCACAAAAGCTCACCTTGAGCATGTTGCTCAGGTGAGCTAAAAAGGTATCTCTTCAAACAACCAGGTTCATATTTGAAAACTGTGCAGTAACTTCAAAATTTTCTATATTTCCTCTTCCTGTTTTAACTCTTTATAGGAAAATAGAAAAGTTTTTTTAAATTGCTTAATTGATGTTTATTACAAGCGCATGTTGTAACCTGCAATATAAATAGATTTTATGTTAGTAAAATGTTTTGTGTGGATGCGGGCTGACTTATGTATTTTCATTATAGACTGCTTTAGTTTCTCAAATTATTAACACTTTTCTATAAATAGTACGCGGACTGGGCGTGACGTCATTCATTCTAGTTTCTTTTGTTTTGGAAAACACGATTAATTCATAGAGAGAAAGATTGTTAATTTTAATCGCTTTTCAGCTTTAAACATTACATCAACAACGGTATTTACTTTTATTGTGTTGTTGAGTTTATACAAGAGCCGTCAGAGACGGACAATGCTCCCCGATTAAGGCATTGTCACAATAAATGTATGCCATGCAGACCTAAGATTAAGCTAACAAACGTTAAGCCCCCTTTTTCCATGACATACTTTTTATACGCAAATTTCAAGTAGTTTATTGTCAAGGGCATCTGATTTGCTACTCAAATATGAAATTTCATCCAATTCTGACCATTAGACTAGGACAAATTAGAGAAAAACTGTATTTTACCTTAAGTCCCCTTTTCCCGTGACGAGGCCTCAAATAAAAAAAGCGGAAAAAGTACATCGGCATTTTGTCATAGGGAGTTCACATGGTAAGTTTCATTTGATTTGGCCCAAGGGTTATGGAGAAATCGCTTTGGACGGACGGACGGACGGACGGACGGACGGACGGACGGAATGACGGACGGACGGACGGACAGACGAAGCGGCGACTATATGCTCTCCCTTCGGGGAGCATAAAAACTTGAAATTATCACCGCGGCCGAGGTGTTGATAAGACTGTAGAAGCCACTTTATTTGTTACCCAGATATGGGAGCGAATTATAGTAGGAAGTTAACTATGTTGTTTGTTAAACCATGCATTGGCATTTATTATTGCTTTAATCATACATGACAAATGTTTATCTATAAACTATGCTTCGAAAATTTGAAAGCATAATAAATGCCCAATATTCGATCCACATCGGATTTTGTTGTTCATTCGTCCCATACGAAGTGTCACCGTGGGACACCAGCAAGGAGCACAAATAGATTTTATGTTAGTAAAATGTTTTGTGTGGATGCGGGCTGACTTATGTATTTTCATTATAGACTGCTTTAGGTTCTCAAATTATTAACACTTTTCTATAAATAGCACGCGGACAGAGCGTGACGTCATTCATTCTAGTTTCTTTTGTTTTGGAAAACACGATTAATTCATAGAGAGAAAGATTGTTAATTTTAATCGCTTTTCAATTAAAATTGGCTTCTAATGTCAATTTACCTCACCCACTTTGTTAGCTTTGTGATGAGGTTTTGGCTATTTCAAATACATAATCAGCAATACGACAAGTCCGTAATCGAAGAATTGGACGACATACTGTTGCAACAAGAGGACCATGATGGTCCTATATCGCTCACCTGAACCAAGATGATATGAGCCACAATTTTGTTCAGTTTTGTGACTTTAACACTGAAAACAAACTTATGGTCAACAACATTGTGTCCAAATTTTGTCTCGTTTTGTCGCTATTTGTCGTTGTTAGAGTAAAAACAGTTGAAAACAGCAAATTTGTCAATTTGAAGGGCTCAGCAAATTCTACTATGATTAAGCTGAAATTCAAACTGGTGCAAGATCTTATGTTCAGCAACATTGTGTCCAAATTTCGTCTTGATTGGACAACAATTGTAGATGCTAAAGTGTAAACAAGGTCCGAAACAATCGAAAACATCAATTTTGTCAAATTCAAGGGTGTATAACTCATGACTTTATGATCCGATCAATCTGAAAATCAAACTCATACATGATCATATAGTCCGTAACATTGTGACCAAGTTTTGTCTTGATTGGTCAATAATTGTAGATGCTATAGTGTAAACAAAGTCAAAAACAGTCGAAAACGGCAATTTTGTCAAATTCAAGGGCGTATAACTCTTAATTTTATGATCCGATCAATCTGAAAATCAAACTTATACAAGATCTTATGGTCCCTAACATTGCCTCAAAGTTTTGTCTAGATTGGTCAATAATTGTAGATGCTAGAGTGTAAACAAAGTCAAAAACAGTCGAAAACGGCAATTTTGTCAAATTCAAGGGCGTATAACTCGAGACTTTATGATCCGATCAATCTGAAAATCACACTTATACAAGATCTTATAGTCCCTAATATTGTCTCAAAGTTTTGTCTTGATTGGTCAATATTTGTAGATGCTAGAGTGTAAACAAAGTTGAAAACAGTCGAAAATGGCAATTTTTGTTAATTTCAAGGGCATATAACTCAAGACCTTCTGATCCGATCAGACTGAAAATCGAACTCATCCGAGATCTTATGGTCACCAACATTGTGTCAAAGTTTTGTCTTGATTGGTCAATATTTGTAGATGCTAGAGTGTAAACAAAGTCGAAAATGGTCGAAAATGGCAATTTTGTCAATTTCAAGGGCACATAACTCAAGACCCTCTAGTACGATCAGACTGCAAATTGAACTCATCCGAGATGTTATAGTCAACAACATTGTGTCAAAGTTTTGTCTTGATTGATCAATAATTGTAGGTACTAGAGTGTAAACAATGTCAAAACTAGCTATTTTTCGCATTCAAGGGCAGATAACTCCGGACTTTCTGGTTCGATCTGACCCATAATCAAACTCATCCGAGATCTTATGGTCATACATGTTTTTACCAGGTTTGGTCAAGATTGGCTTATATTTGTAGATGCTAGAGTGTAAACACGAAATTGTGGACGGACGGACAGACAGACGGACAGACAGACGGACGACGGACAAAAAGTGACCACAATAGCTCACCTTGAGCACTTAGTGCTCAGGTGAGCTAACTAGGGGGACCGATGAATGGAAATGTGACCAACTATCACACCGACGCTGATTTGGAACTGGCTATGGAATTCATTATCAGAGAAGAGGAGAAAGAAGCTACCACTGGTGTCTGTTTAACCCTTTTCCAAACGGCGATCCACTTCAAAAACTGCCACAAATGACAACATGGAAGTTATTAAAGATAGAATTTGTGTAAAATATGAAATAGAAAATATTGAGACAAAAGGAGAAACTGCTGGTTATCAGCAGTTTCTTCTTTAGTTTCAATGTTTTCTCAAGCCTTTTCTATTAGGGACGTCAAAACCAGGTCTTGTTTGGAAAGGGTTAAAAGACGGAGAATGCAACCCCCCAACGCTATAAATAGGGGGTGGGGAAGAGCCACAAGCGGGACCCTCTGGACTGAAGTATACTATGACGAAAAAAGGAGAGAGGACTTATGCTAAAAACGCGGCGGTAGATCGAACGTACCACGTAAATATCGACGCAGAATCTAGCGGACAGAAACTTCAAAACCTATGACAAGGGCTCCATCAAATGTTCGAAGATGTGTTGGTTCAAGCCCAGGATAATTTAGCAGGCAACGATTTAGGAAGGGTCGTAATTCATCACCAAGGACTTCAAGATCCAATCGTTGTACCCCTCCAACCTTGGGACCAGTTAAACGACAATAGGGTCATGACAGTTTTAGATAAAGTCCTCAATAGTAACAAAGATCTCAGTATAGACGAAAGTTGAGATCTCCATTGGATCGAAAGAGATGCCGTAGAGGCGCCAGACGAAGAATAACTAGTATTAAAGGGGAAGATAACTCACTCCATTTGAAATTGTCCGTCGTAAACATAGCAAACGATGATCAACTGTGTATGGCAAGAGCGATAGTGAGCTGGGCGAAATTAAGGAAATGTTCATCCGAAGAATGGAAAGAAATCGCTAAATCCAGGAATAAGAAATCTAATTTAGAACTCACTCTAGAAAACCACTTCAAACACATTCGATCAAAGACAAGAGACGAACAACGACAGTTAGCAGTGGCAATCAATCATTTGGCCGGGGTACAAATGGACAGACCCGCGAGTCTCAACGACGTAGAAGCGTTCGAAAAAGTCCTTGTAGTGCGTGTGATGGTGGTCAGTGCCAGGCTTGGCAATACATTCATTACCAGCGTCAGTAATGACGAATATCCGTGTATCTACATTTATTTAGTGGACGACTATCATTTTCACGCCATTACTAGAATAACGGGGGTTTTCAGCGCAGAATACTTCTGTGATAAATGTCTCAAACACTTCAATAATAGAGAAGGACACCAATGGGACACATACTGTATTGTATGCAAAAAGGCGAGTGTCCAAAAACAGACAACATCATCACCTGCAAGAACTGTGACATGGAATGTCGATCTACAGAATGTTTCGATCGACATGGTGTCGTGAACAGCCATCGGGTCTAAAATTGGCAGCTAGACAATGATCAAAGTAAACAGGTATCACAATGCAAAACCTGGTGGAAGTGCAGTGTTTCAGCCAGGATTTTTTCAAAGGGGGCCAATTGGTCCCCTCTCTTCCTAAATAGGGGCCAGACCACTTTTACAGGGGGGGGGGGGGGGATTCAGTTCTTATATGTTTCAAAATACATAGATCTAGATCTCCTGTAGCTGTTCCCCTGTAAAAATTCAGTCATGGTTATTCATGTTTCCACGCTTTTTGGGACGAGTAAGCGTATATTCTTTTTGATCGACCAAATATTCGGCGACTTACTAAATTTATTCTTCCAAGACCTCTTTATGATGATGATCTCCGATGGTGGTTGTCTTCGCTACTTTGCTTGGGCTAGAAGTTGAATGATCGCTAAAATTCTGATCTTGGTCCTTATAAGGAAGAGTAAGAAATCTGGTTTGCAAATTAAACAAGACGATTTATTTTTCTAAACACGTTGTAAAAAGGTTTCTGGCTTTACTAAACTAATTTACAACAGATGCAGATAATCCGAGAACCAGACGTAGACTTGTTTAGTGAATGGCATTAAAGTCGCGGAAAGAATATCGATTTTTACTACCGCGTTATAACCAGTCAATATAATTATCGTCCAAATATGTTTTGCACCTTGAGTATCCGCCCCAATATCTTTCGTACCCTGGCGAGTTCATCTACGCGAAAATCGAATTTTGGGGGGTCAGAAAAGATTTTTTGTGCCAATCCTGGCGTGCCACTACGAGAAACACGCGGGAATCATTATTTGTCTGCGGGAATCCCGCAATGGCGCGTCCTGGCTGAAACACTGGAAGTGTCATATGTGTTATAAAGTCATCAACAGAATGAACTGGGAAGAGACATATCATCGATGCGGAGAAATACCTATGTTCATTGTGCCATACCTAAGTTCTAGATGACCCTTTATGTTACATGAGAGCTACAATCCACAAAATAAATGCAAAACAAGAGGCCCAGAGGGCCTTATCGGTCACCTGAATCAAATGAGTAGAAACAGTTAAGGAAAATGTTAAAAGTTAACTAAAAGCGCAACCCCCCCAGCACCACCATTTCTTGACAGTCTTTTTTTCTCTTGTACAAACTTATTCAAAGACTCAAATACCAAATGTGAATTCAATCCAACAATAGAACATTTCTTAATATGTACCCTATTTACCCCCTTTTGGCCCCTTTTGGGGTCCCAAAGGGAGATAACTCCATGATTTGTAAAAATCTGTAGCGGCTTCCCATTGGAATGCTTCCTGCCAAGTCTGGAAGAAATCTGTCCAATGGTTCTCAAAAAGAAGTAGAAAATGTTCAAAGTTAAGTAATAACACGAACCCCTCCCATCCCCCATCCGCAGCACGGCCATTTATTGACAGATTTTTTTCTCTTGTACAAACTTTGTAGTCCTTGCCCTAAAGACTTTAACCTCCAAATGTGTATCCAATGCAACAGCCGGTTCATGAGTAGAAGATTTTTTAAGATGTACCCAATTTACCCCCTTTTTGGCCCTTTATGGGACCCAAAAGGGAGATAACTCCATGATTTGTACAAAATCTGAAGCGGCTTCCTATTAGGATGCTTCCTGCCAAGTTTGGTTGAAATCCGTCCAATGGTTCTTAATAAGAAGTCGAAAATGTTAAGTTAACTAATAATGTGACCCCCCCTCCCATCCCCCATCCCTAGCACAGCCATTTCTGGGCGGATTTTTTTCTTTTGTACAAACTTTGTTGTCCTTGCCCTAAAGACTCTAAATACCAAATGTGAATCAAATCCAACAGCCGGTTCATGAGAAGAAGATTTTTTAAGATGTACCCTATTTAACCCCTTTTTGGCCCCTTATGGGGCCCCAAAGGGAGATAACTCCATGATTCGTACAAATCTGAAGCGGCTTCCCATGGGGATGCTCCCTGCCAAGTTTGGTTGTAATCCGTCCAATGGTTCTCAAGAAGAAGTCGAAAATGTTAAAAGTTAACGCACGACGGACGATGCACGACGGACGACGCACGACGACGGACGAAACACGGTCGCAATAGGTCACCATGACCTTCGGTCAGGTGACCTAAAAATTCAACGATTTCAAATGTGGATAAGACCAGAATGCACCAGCAGCACCACTTCAATTAACAGACAGTTAATCATGTCACCAAAGGACCAAAAAAAGAACTGGAAGACATGGGCATATTATGATAAAATGGATTCATTGTTTGACAAGGACCCAACAATTCTGCCCCGCTTACTTTGTCTTCCCTAGGGGAGACAAAAGGTAATTATAAATTTATTCAAATATTATTGATATTCATAACCACTGGCAATTCTGAAAGGGACCCGTCACAAAGTGACCTATGTGTTACAAGTCATCAACAGAACCAAGGGGCAAGAGAAAGATCATCGATGTGGAGAAATGTTCATTGTGCCATACCTACATTCTAGATGACCACTTATGTTACCCGAGTGCTACAACTCACAAAATAAGTGCATCAAAATTCAACTTTTTTCGATTTCGAATGTGACTAAGACCAATGACAATGATGCAATACCTGATACAAGGGCGGTCTAACTGCAAAAACATGAGAACCATGATGACCTGTATCGCTCCTCTGGCTTAAAGAACCTTTCATCGACACACCATTCTACCGTGCATCAATAGCAGTAGGGAATTCTTCGAATACAGACAACCTCCTGCGCATGTTTTTGAATATGAAACGCCATAAGCCAAAGGACAGTCAAGTGGATTCAGGCTTTTGATTGTGATGAGCAACATTACAAGACAGCTTGATGTGTTTAACCGTTAGGACAGAATTGCATATCTCTTGTTATTTCAGAGAAATTGATGGTTATCCTCTTCTAAGAAATTGTTGTTTATCCATCCTCTTTGATGAAATTGCTAGTATATTGACATTTGATAATAGAGTCTAGAAGTATACTAATGATTACTCATACTTTTTGGTGTTTTATAAAATTTACTGTTACTACACACATTTAATATTAGTATTCAGACATTTTATTAGGTCCAGTTAGTGTCGAGTCAATTTCAAATCAGCCACTGGATCTCAATGAAAAGGATAACGAATATCAGCTATCCCTCATGGAAGGGAATTATACACCCCTGCTTTCTGTGGCGTCGCCATGGGCAAGCATTATCTTTGATATCAGATGGTCCAAATGGCAACATAGGAATTTGGCATTTGATTCTTTAGAAAATATTCACGCTCAATAGCCTTAGGTCTTTAAAAGGGTTGATTGACGCAAGCACACACGGACGTCGGACGACAGACACAACACCTTGACAAAAGTTGGCCTGAAAGGCTAGTGCAAAAAAAAAAAAACCTTTTTGGAGTGCGAGGCTTATCAGAGATCGAGTGTACAACTTGGCTTCTCTCAATGCCAACTTCTGCAAAATTAGCAATTCAATGCAGGAACTGACGGGATGCCGCTATGAAAGTAGTGATCAACATAGAGATGTAACAAAAGCGAGATGCTCAAAGGATGAAGTAGATATCAGAACCTTTCTAGCATTTTAAAATAATCATTGGCTGTTCGCTTCGACAAACAACCTATTGAGAAATATCAAAACTGGAGTAACTGCAAATGATTGATAAAGTAAACATTGACAGAGCAGAATATTTGGGAGAACAAGTAGTCTATGATATGACAGGAAAGTCAATTGATGATCTGTTTAAGCGTTAAAACAGATTTGTGACCTTAAATGAAAGTAACTCATTCTATTTTTCATTTACACAAGCGGCTTCAATCTCGATACTCTTTGGTAAATGAGAATTAAAACAAGATGTGTTTGTGAAACACAAATGCCCCCGAAATGGCCATTTTTGTAAAATGTTAAGTTTTTGTAGAGTAAAGGGTTGATAAGGGTAAACGGATGACCTTGAGAAAGGTCAAATTGCATGGAACATATAGCTATCATTGAAAGGAAGTTGCATACAAAATTTGAGCTTTGTATGACAAATACTTTTGGAGAAAAGGCAAATGTTAAGTTTTCGGAGTAAAATGTTAAGTTTTCGTAGAGTAAAGGGTTGATAAGGGTTAACGGATGACCTTGAGGAAGATCAAATTGAATGGAACAGATAACTATCATTCAAAGGAAGTTACATACAAAATTTGAGCTTTGTATGTTGAATACTTTTGGAGAAAAGGCCAATGTTAAGTTTTCATGTTAAGTTTTCGGACAGACAGACGGACGGACAGACGGACGGACATGAGTAAAACAATATGCCCCCGATCTCTCGATACGGGGGCATAAAAAACGTTTTGACATTTTGTGGGAAAATGTGTAAACTTCCGGAGTTGTCTGCTGAACCTGTCCAACATCCAAACATGGCCAGTTGTACTTATAGCAAGCCGGAGCAGCAAATTGGTCTGCGGCCGAAAAAATGAAAGCATTAGAAATGATAGCATCACAACAAGACTGCCTTTTCGGAAAATTGAAAGGTAGAGGGGGAGATGTGAAGTGTAAAGAGGCTGTCTGGCAGGATATAACGGACCAGCTGAATGTGAAAGTCACAGTGGATGGTTAATTTTCTAACTCTACCAAGATTTGCTTTAATTATGTTGTATATTGTGTAATAATATCTAATTCCATTTGTATCAACATTCTTTTACAAGAGGACCATGATGGTCCTTAATCGCTCACCTTAATCTAGATAGAAAGAAAGACACAATGTTGTCAAGTTCAAAGAACATGATTTAAGATGTGAGATTATGATCCAGCTGAAAACTGCTTGCATAATCTTGAATGATCAATACTTGTGGCTGTTAAAGTAAAAACAAAATGGAAGAAAACAACAATTTTGTCACAGTCAAGGGCACATAACTCTGTTCTGATAAAAATATTCTCATCAACATTATGTCCATTTTTTTTTATTGGTCAATATATTGTTAGAGTAAAAATAAAGTCGAAAACTGTAATTTTGTGAAATTCAAGGGCCAATAACTCTGGTTTTTCTAGTCAAATCAAGCTGAAAGTTTCACTCATCCAGAATCTTATGGCCACCAACCTTGTGGCCAAGTTTTGTCTTGATTAGTCAATAAATGTAGATGCTACATTGTAAACAAAGCCGAAAACAGCAATTTTGTCAAATTCAAGGGCACATAGCTCCAGACTTCCTACTTCAAACACACTGAAAATCGAAGTCATCCAAGATCTTATGGTTACCAACATTGTGGCAAAGTATTTGTCTTGATCGGTCAATATTTGTAGATGCTAGAGTGGTAACAAAGTCAACCCTAGCCATTTTTGACGTTCAAGGGCACATAACTCCAGACTTCCTAGTCCAATCTGACTCAATATCAAAATCCTCCTCTGAGAACTTATGGTTTCATAAGTTTGTTTAAGATTGGTCAATATTTGTAGATACTAGAGTGGTAACAACATCAAAACTAGCCATTTTTGACATTCAAGGGCAGATAATTCTGGACTTTCCAGTCCGATCTGACCAAAAATCAAACTCATCCGAGAACTTATGGTCATACATGTTTTGACCAAGTTTGATTAAGATTGGTCAATATTTGTGGGTGCTAGAGTGGTAACACCAAAATGTGGACAGACGGACGGACAGACAGACGCCGACGGACGAAAAGCGACCACAATAGCTCACCTTGAGCACTTCAAGCTCAGGTGAGCTAAAAACACATCAAGGTCGATATGTAGTCTGGAAGTGTAGTGTGCTTTATCCACTTATTATGAACCACATAACTGTGACCTGTTGTGGAATGCGGGAAATCTTCAAGGACAAATTCGTTAGGTACGCGAGGGCAGGTGTTTGGTCACCAGAAGAATGCCTGAATTGCCTTTGCTGGAGTCTGACAGGTAAGGCGACAGAGTACTATGCCCTTATTGTGGAAAGAGGTGTCCCCATTTCCTTTTACTCCCTAATGTCAAGATTGGAGTCTCGTTTTGAACAACCCTTGGAAGAAACTGCTTTACTCCAATTCCAACAAGCCATTCAGAGGCAAGATGAAAATTGGAAGATTGGGCAGACAGGGTGATGCTCCAGGCAAATTCTGCTTTTAGGTCCTTGCTGGAATCTTATTTCCAACTTAAACCTATCATTATTTTGAAAATTAATCAATTTTCGCGAGCATGATGAAATCGCAAAACTAAAGTGTCCAAGAACGGTTAAATATTGTGTGGCGTTTGGATGTAAATCAACACAAAGGGACAATTTGTCAATGCACAAATTTCCTAGGGATGAGAATGTCTGTCAACAGTGGATTAAAATTGCTTAAACAAAATGCAAAGACTTCAAAAAACCTTCTTGGCAATCAGTTTTGTGTGAAAAGCATTTTCCACTGGGAAGTTACCCGATTGAATATGACATTAAAAAATCAATGAACATTCTCGTAAAAAGAAAGGTTCTATTGCCAGAGGCTGTCCCAACAATACACATTTTTACACAAGAGGAAGATGCAGAAATGCCTGAACCTCCCATCTTAACATCGACCCCACTGCATGGGCAACCATTGTCCCCAACTAAATAGATGAGATATGTCTGCAGGAAGAGGGAATGCACAACAGTAAATAGATAAAGTTCTTTCTATAAAATTTTAACTTTTTCTTAACCTTCCCTTTCCCATACAATATTGGTAACGAAAGCGCTAGAAATCATAAAAGGCATCAATTATCTGGAAATCATGTAAAAAACAAGAGCTGTCCATAAGACAGTGCGCTCGACTTTTTTAAGTTGCTTAAACCAGAATTTTTAAGTCAAAATAGGTTTAAATTCCAGTAAATTAAAAGTGAGAGTAATGAATCTTTGCCTAGAGGCTAATATTATGGTCACAAAAGCATGTGCAAAGTTTCAGAGCAATAGCATAAGTAGAAACAGAGATATGAGTTCCACGTAACAACTTATACTTATTTTCTAAGTATAAAGGCGGCATAACTCCAAATAAAGTGGAGCCAGGATCATGGGCCCTGGTAGTGAGGTAGAGGATGTGATGGTGAATAAGTATTCCAAGTTTGGGTTGAATCCCTTTGATAGTATGGAAGTCATTGATGTTTGAAAAAAACTTTAACCTTTGTTGCAATGTCGACGCCAACACCCGGGTGACAGTATAAGCTCTCATTTTCTTCGAAAAGTCGAGCTAAAAAGCACACCTCCTTCATTATCAATATTTTCAACTTTGCTCTTTAAATACCATTTCAACCAACTGACTGCTTTGCCATCATAATTTCACAGTTTGCACTTGCCTTGCTTTTGCTTATGGCATATATTGGTCTTTGTATATGTCATTTCAGTTTGACGTATTTGATGGAACTACAAACTATCCCTTAACCCTTTCCCAAACAAGACCTGGTTTTGATGTCCCTAATAGAAATGGCTTGGGAAAACATTGAAACAAAAGAAGAAACTGCTGGTAACCAGCAGTTTCTCCTTTTGTCTCAATATTTTCTTTGCCATATTTTACACAAATTATATCTTTAATAATTTCCATTTTGTCATTTGTGGCAGTTTTTGAAGTGGACCACCCTAAAAATTTGTCGTTTGGGAAAGGGTTAAATATCAGTAGCACTCTACCACTTGTTGCACCTTTTGACCCTACATCACTATGATCACTGTTACACTCATTCTGCTAGAGAGGAGTCAAGTGCGATATGTTGGAAGAGTGGAGGAGGTCGAAGTGAGTGTGACAGGTAAGTCTGAGTGGGAGAATGTCTGTAGGACAGGCATGTGAGAAACCTACTATATGATTACAAGTTAACCCTTTCCCAAACAAGACCTGGTTTTGACGTCCCTTAAAGAAAAGGCTCCTTTTGTCTCAATATTTTCTGTGCCATTTTTTACACAAATCCTATCTTCAAAAACATCCATTTTGTCATTTGTGGCAATTTTTTAATTGTACCACCCTAAAATTTTGTCGTTTGGGAAAGGTTTAAAACCTCTTTACAATCACATAAATAATGTCCATAGCAAGGACCGGAATGAGACAAACCTACCATATGATTACAAGTTAAAACCACTATACAATCACATAAATAATGTCTGTAGCAAGGACAAGCATGTGAGAAACCTACTATATGATTACAAGTTAAAACCACTATACAATCACATAAATGTCTGTAGCAAGCACAGGAATGAGACAAACCTACTATATGATTACAAGTTAAAACCACTATACAATCATATAAATAATGTCCATAGCAAGGACTGGAATGAGACAAACCTACTATATGATTACAAGTTAAAACCACTATACAATCACATAAATAATGTCTGTAGCAAGGACAAGCATGTGAGAAACCTACTATATGATTACAAGTTAAAACCACTATACAATCACATAAATGTCTGTAGCAAGCACAGGAATGAGACAAACCTACTATATGATTACAAGTTAAAACCACTATACAATCACATAAATAATGTCCATAGCAAGGACTGGAATGAGACAAACCTACTATATGATTACAAGTTAAAACCACTACACAATCACATAAATAATTTCCATAGCAAAGACAGAGCTGAATCTAGGTTTTCACAAAAGTGGGCCAACTCCCCCACCATAATTCAAAATGTGGGCCAACAGAATTCAGGCTTGAGCCACAGTGAATTCAACCTTTTTTCGCATTAGAATCTACCTGTAACGAAATCCATTATATGAAAATGAGAGAATATTATCTGTAACAGTAAGTATTAGCTATAATCTAAGCAGTCTTTTTTTAATAACTTTTGTCCAAATAACCAACTTTATATGTTCATGTTCTTTGATTTATTGGTTGTTTAAAGTTTAGATTAGTCTATACTATTCATGGAAAATTATTACACTGGACTGGTTGAAGCAAATTATTTACACCACAAAAACATTCTTAATTTTGCTTTAAAACTCTTTCTATCCTGATTTCAGTAGTCTCAGGGATGTAGAAAAAAGGGCTCCTTCAAAGAAAGGACCACTAACTTTGATACATATTCAAGATGCATATCTAATGGCGGCGCCCATGACATACGAGTTGATAATGGAGTAGAGTTGAAATTTATTTATAACGTTTCTGAAGAAGGCTTTTCGCCGAAAATTTAAAACTGAGCAATACTATAAAATGTTTTAATCAGTTCCCTACGGAACTTTACTATAAAATCGCGTATTCAAGAAAGCTCCAATTTGAAAAACTTACTTCAACTTCCATCGTAATCCTCGGCATAATCCATCATGTACATAAAGTGGCATCTACGCCGAGGAGGATCACTTGGTATGGGACCGTTTCGTATCATTAAATAATTTTTATTAATTCAAACCATTTATGTGATAAAAACACATTTCAAGCAGAGATTCTTTGTTTCGTCGGCCATCTTGATTATGGGCCGCGATAACAACATATCATTCAGTCCATTTATTTGATTAACTAGAAGACCTGAAGGTCTTGAATCGCTCCACAGGCCCAAGATTCTTTTACTATTTAATCCAAGTGTTGATTAGATAGTGAAAACAAATTCACAATTAGCATTTTTTTCAAATTGAAAGGCATATAACTGAGGATTTATCTTCCTATCAATCTAAGAATCACACTAATGCAAGATCTTAACTTCGTCTACATCATGTTTAAGTTTTGAAGTGCTTGTTCAATATTTGTAGATATAGAGAGAGTAAAAACAAAGTCGAAAATAGCAATTTTGTCAAATTCTATGACACATGAAACAGGATTTAAGATTCAGATGATGCTGAAAATTATATCCATGCAAGATCTTTTGGCCGGTAAGATTATGTGAAAGTTTCATATTGATTGGGAGATATTTATGGCTGTTTGAGTATAAAATAAGGTCAAAAATGGTAATTTTGTCAATTTCAAGGGGACATAACTCATTATGTAAAATTCAGATTAAGCTGAAAATTACACTCTGGCAAGACCTTATGTTCACAAATATTGTGTCAATGTCCTGTCTTGATAGGTCAATATTTGTAGTTGCTAGAGTGAAAACAAAGTCAAAATAAATCCGAAAATGACTATTTTGTCAATTTCAAGGGCACATAACTCATGATATAAAATTCAGATCAAGCTGAAAATTATATAGAGGCAAGATCTTATTGTCATAAACATAGTTTTAAATTTTTGTCTTTATTGGTAAATATTTGTAATTGCTAGAGTGAAACAAAGTAAAAATTAAGCCGAAAATGACTATTTTGTCAATTTCAAGGGCACATAACTCATGATATATAATTCAGACCAAGCTGAAAATTGCCCTTAGTCAAGATCTTATTGTTACCAACATTTTGACCAGGTTTTGTCTTGATTGGTCCATATTTGTAAGTGCTAGAGTGAAAACAAAGTCAAAACAGCCATTTTTTAATTCAAGGGCAGATAACTCCAGACTTTCTGATTCAATCAGCATTAATTGAAGGAATCTGATAGAGGACCACCCAAGGATCATTCCTGTGAAGTTTCATTGAAATCCATCTAGTAGTTTCTGAGGAGAAGATTTTTAAAGAAAAAGTTGACGACCGGACGCACGGACAGACGGACGCACGCACGACGGACACAGCGCCATGACAATAGCCCGCTGGCCTGAAGGCCAGTGGAGCTAAAAACGATTTTAACACAGCGTTTCTTTATTTTGTTTGTTTTGACCGCCATTTTGGTTATGCACCATAATAATTACAAATTATAAAATTCACCGCCGTTTCCCCCTTCATTCAACTTGTTTGTTTTTTTCGTTTTCGGAGTAAATCTCGAACATAAATTACTTCATTTATCACACAAAAACCGATTTTTTGAGGGGAGATATAAAATACCATATGAATATAGAATTGCAGGGGTTTCTCTGTGATCGGTTTTAATCAACTTTTCAATGATTATGAACTTACTTCATTACGCGATGCTAATTGAATTTTTTCATTACATACTTTTCGAGATATGCTTCGAACAAGAATCAAGTTTGAAAATCAACAAGGGGCAATAACTCCAACAAGAGTTGTCCGCGGACAACGTAGCTCGCCTATACGAGAGCTTGTCACAAAAAAAGGAGTTCAAGGTCACAGGTCAAGGTCACTAGGTCAACGGTCATGGTCTCAAGGTCAAGGTCATTGCATTAGGTATCCATATGTGAAATATCAAGGCTCTATCTGTAATAGTGCATGAGATATAGGCCAGGTTAAAGTTTTTTAAAAGTAGGTCAAACTCCAAGGTCAAGGTCACTAGGTCAAAGGTCATGGTCTCAAATGAAAGGTCTGGACAGGAGGTATCCATGTGTGAAGTATCAAGGCTGTATCTCTAATAGCGCCTGAGATATAGACCAGGTTAAAGTTTTTGAAGACGCGACGCCGACGCTGACGCTGACACTAGGGCTGTGACATTAGCTCCCCGGACATAAAGTCCCGGCTCGCTAAAAAGTTGATCGTCAGAGAAACAGTTTTGTGCATTGCACCTCTGTATAATGAGATCTATCCAACTACACATGTATGAAGTTTCATGATTCTACCTTTAATACTTTTGGAGTTGTGCTCTGGACAAGGTTTCATCTACGGACCGACCGACCTACAATTGCAAAACAATATGCCCCCTTTTCTTCAAACGGGAGCATAATAATTCAAATTAAATAACTTAAACCCCTGATTAATTTGAATATCAAAAGAAAAACTGCTGAATTTTCAAACACCGATATAACGACACGATCTTTGAACGTTTTGATAAATCTGACTTGTCTACGAGGGGCATGGGTATTGAATCAGACTACAACAAAGGTTTCTTCGGTGAGCAGCGTTGACTCTGCTAATTTGGGTGATTTCTCAGACTAAGAAGCTGAAGATCAACAAGAGCTGTCTATAAGACAGCGCACTCGACTTTTCTAAGTTGCTTAACCCAGAATTTTTAATTCAAAAAAGGTTAAAATTACAGTAAATTAAATGTGAGAGTAATGAATCTTTGCCTAGAGGCTAATATTATGGTCACAAAAGCATGTGCAAAGTTTCAGAGCAATAGCATAAGTAGAAACAGAGATATGAGTTGCACGTAACAACTTATACTTATTTTCTAAGTATAAAGGGGGGCATAACTCCAAATATAGTGGAGCCAAGTCATGGGCCCTAGTAGTAAGGAAGAGGGTGTGATGGTGAATAAGTATTCCAAGTTTGGGTTGTATCCCTTTGATAGTATGGAAGTCATTGATGTTTGAAAAAACTTTAACCTTTGTTGCAACGCAGACGCCGACGCCCGGGTGACAGTATAAGCTATCATTTTCTTCGAAAAGTCGAGCTAAAAATGGACGTGCAAC
Source organism: Fragum sueziense (assembly GCA_963680895.1). Lineage (NCBI taxonomy): Eukaryota > Metazoa > Mollusca > Bivalvia > Cardiida > Cardiidae > Fragum > Fragum sueziense. The sequence continues at coordinate 15,060,099 of OY804598.1, read as the reverse complement.
TTGTCGTTTTTCAACAAAAACCTTGTAACTGCAGCTTGTTTAAGCTGAAGTTACGAGATTTTTTGTTAAAAAGAAACAAATTTCACCAATTTTAGGATAAACCTATCACAGTGGAATCCGCTCATTTGCGATATCCATTTGTCAGGGAAAATATTGCAATTAACCGAAGTTTCAAATAAGTGACATTTCTTTTTTTAGCCTGGATGAATGACTGTATGAGAGTTCAAAGCCGATGATGCAGAGGCCAAGAGCATGAAGACACTGGATTTTCTCGATTGCTAGTTTGATTGATTGAAATACATTTGTAAATAAAGACTGTTTTAAACTTTAGACTTTGAAATTGTTATTTTATTAAATTACCCCGTCATCGGTATCCAATAAGCTGTAGCAGCATAGGTAAGTTGGTCTAAAAAAAAACAACCACATATTGCATTCTCTACTTTTATCTTTCTAGCAGTTTTTTTAAATGAAAGTTAGATCATACTTGTTAGATTTTAATTTTATTTCAGATTGAAGGTTGTGTTGATAACAATGGGCCAGTCACTGGAGAGGGTGTTGTTTCCGCTCCAGCTCCTCGCAAAGATCGTTACCTTTACCAACGGCTACGCGAGATGGTGCCAGCGACAACAGGGCAATGAACCAGATCCCAACTGGACAGACGTTACCCTGGAGGAGATGCGCTCGTTCATGGCCATCAACATCCTGATGGGGATCAACAGACTGCCTCGAGCACGAACCTGATCGGGAATGTGGGAGTGGCCAACATCATGACGTGTAACAGGTATTGGAAGATCCTCTAGTACTTCCAAGTCGCTGACAAAGAAACAGAGCCTCGTCCACAGTCTCCTGACTACTGACTCACTGTCTTACCAACAGTACATGCCAGCCAAGCCAATCAAAAGAGGGATAAAGGTCTGGATGCTGCCTGGGTCTAGATAACAACCAGACTGAGTGCGGGCTAAGGTAAAACATAGTCACTAGAGTTACCAGCTTCCTCCAGAGTATGTTTTGTTGGGTGTTCTTCCACAAATTTTTTACCAGCATCCAGCTCCTGAAGGATCTACTTGCGAATGGCCTGTATTCCTGTGGAACTGTCCGACCGAGCAGGAAGGGGTATCCAGATAGCCTGAAGAAGCCAGCCACTGTCAAACATTACGGTGACATGGAAGGTTCTGCAGTATAGTGACAGCAACCTGGTGGCGACAGTCTGGAAGGACAACAAGAGGGCCAGAATGGCCCTATATCGCTCACCTGAAGGACAAAGAGTCACCCAAGGAACATTTCTGCCAAGTGTGGTTCAAATTGGGCCAATGGTTGATTTTTAAAGAATTTTCTTAGAATTTTTCTAAGTCTGATAAATCACGCCCTGCCACACCCACTTTTTCAGATGAAACAAAAATTCACATTTTTTTTTAAAGAGTCACCAAAGGAACATTTCTGCTAAGTTTGGTTCAAATTGGGCCAATGGTTGATTTTTAAAGAATTTTCTTAGGATTTCTCTAAGTCTGATAAGCCCCGCCCTGCCACGCCATCATTTTTTGACGAATCAAAAATCCACGAACAAGTTTTGAGAAGGGTCACCCAAGGAACATTCCTGCCAAATTTGGTTCTAATTGGCCCGATGGTTAAGGAGAAGAAGATTTTTGAAGAATTTTTTAACAATTTCTCTTGGTTAGATAAGCCCCGCCCTGCCACACCCACATTTTTTGACGAAACTATAAATTTATGAACAAATGTTGAAAAGGGTCACTCAAGGAACAATTCTGCAAAGTTTGGTTCAAATTGGCCCATTGGTTGATTTTTAAAGAATTTTCTAAGGGTTTCTCTAAGGCCGAAAAGCCCCTTCCTCCCTGCCACGCCCACAATTTTTTACAAATGTAAAAATTTGTGAATCAATTTTGAAAAGAGAGACTCAAAAAACATATCTGCAAAGTCTGCTTCATATTGGCCCAATGGTTAATTTTTAAAGAATTTTCTTATGATTTCTTTAAGTCTGATAAGCCCCTTTCTCCATGCCAAGGCCACAATTTTTTACAAATGGAAATATTAGTGAACAAATTTTAAAAAGAATGGCTTAAGGCACATCCCTACAAAGTCTGGTCCAAATTGGCCCAATGGTTGATTTTTAAAGAATTTTCTTAGGATTTCTCTAAGTCTGATAAGCCCCTTTCTCCCTGCCACGGCCACGTTTTTTGACGAATCAAAAATCTGCGAACAAGTTTTGAGAAGGGTCACTCAAGGAACAATTCTGCCAAGTTTGGTTCAAATTGGCCCAATGGTTGATTTTTAAAGAATTTTCTTATAATTTCTCTAAGTCTGATAAGCCCCTTTCTCCCTGCCAAGGCCACGTTTTTTGACGAATCAAAAATCCGTGAACAATTTTGAGAAGGGTCACTCAAAGAACAATTCTGCCAAGTTTGGTTCAAATTGGAACAATGGTTGATTTTTAAAGAATTTTCTTAGGATTCTCTAAGTGCGATAAGCCCCGCCCTGCCACGCCCACATTTTTTGACGAATCAAAAATCCGCGAACAAGTTTTGAGAAGGGTCACTCAAGGAACATTCCTGCCAAGTTTGGTCAAAATTGGCCTGTTAGTTTTGGAGAAGAAGATGTTTGAAGAAATTGTTGACGGACGGACAGACGGACAGACGGACGACGGACGGTGAGTGACCACAATAGCTCCCCTCGAGCACTTCGTGCTCAGGTGAGCTAAAAAGCTGGTACACCACATATCCACATGTAGAGACCCACGAGACATCAAGAGCACCAAGAAGAACTGGTCCAGGGCAGATGTCTTTAAACCAGCCAGACAGTTCAGCAGTACAATCGCTTCATTGGTGGAATAAACCTGCATGATAAGCTACAAACGAAATGTCCCTGTGGACTTCTTAGTAAGAAAGCTTGGAGGTACATCTTTTTGGTTTCTCCTAAACAGCTGTATCACCAACATCTTACTATCCAACACATTTTCTACTAAAGAATAGCAAAAGAAGAGATACGACAATCTGGATCTTTGTTTAGAGTTGGTACATGAACTCATTGGTGGCTTTACCAAGAGAAAGATCTCAGCTATGTTTGACTTAACATGGGAACCAGTGCAGATGGACTAGGGACGTTCACATCAAAACTCCAGGTGAATTACCAGGTTGGAGTTAAATGTCGCAAGTATAACTCCAGGACGCTTGGAAAGAGGAAGGAGACGGTGTATAGCTGTTTGGTGTGCAGGGTCCACCTGTACCAAGACAGATGCCACGCCCGGTACACGCCAAGTACCATACTAGACTGTTGTCTGTAACCGAAAATGGATTATGATTTTTGAGCAAAGGACTTTACTAGTGAATTCTGTGAAATGGATTTTCATTTAGAGTTGGCGCGTGAACTAATTGGTGGCTTTACCAAGAGGAAGATCTCTGCTATGTTTGACTTGACATGGGAACGAGTGCAGATGGACTGAGGACGTACACATCCAAACTCCAAATTACCAGGAGTGCCAAACATAGTAAATACCACTACAGGACCCTTGGGAAGAGGAAGGAGACGGTGTATGGCTGATCGGTATGCAGTCTCAACCAGTGCCAAGACAAATACCATGCCAGGTACCTTGCTGGACTGTAGTCTGTTACCTGAAAAATAATAACCGGGCAGAATTGTGGACTTTTGAACACAGGCACACCAGTGACATATTTTTGGCACCTGTTTTCACACCAGGTGTTGGTACAGATTGTGAACTACACCAACAGCTCCATGAGATGGTGCAAGAGACAGCCTGACAGAGGTACGCCAGACAGTATCAACCACCTGCCTTTGTGTTGAAATGTACTGGGATAGAAATAACCCTGTAAGGTCTTCATATTGTCACTTATTAACGAAAACCTCGTAACTACAGCTTGTTTAAAGCTGCAGTTACGAGGTTTTCTTAGCAATGCAGTGATATGTTCAATTTATAGAAGATAACTGATGGCAATTTCTCTGGTATGTCTGTAGTTAATCAACTAATATTCTTCAATTAGGAGATTTGCTAGGTCTGAGACATAGGTTGTTTTTGGTTAATGAAAGTGAAAACAAAACATAACAGTGTACTTCAGCGCCTACACAAAACTTTGGTGCTTGGTCACATGACCCACTCTCATACTAACAAAATGGCTTCTACTTAATCCTTTTGTAAAAATCGATCTAACATCGGACGATGTTCCTGGTGCTAAACTAGACACTACTGCCTTTGAAAAGTATGGAAATGTTTCCTTGAATGGAACATTATGGGTCGTGATCAGACTGCACATGGGTGCAGCTATTGAGTCTAATTATTATCTATACAAGATTTTGTTTATATTCTGTATACTCTTATATTGCAGATGCAAGGATACAGTCACAGCTGGGAAACTGGATGTGACGGTTGATAACGGAAAATGGTTCAAGATCAAGTGGGTAAGTTTGAAGAAGGACAATGTGTCCACAGATTAAAAACCAATACTTCCCTCTATCACAAGATGGAAAGCATTCCCACCTGTAGATATTCACGGCAACTTAAATTATGGGTACATCTACAACTATTTATTAGAAAGTGTATTTTTGGTCGATGATAGCTGTAAACAAGAGGGCCGTTGGCCCTAGGTTGCTCACCTGAGATTGGGTTTTATAACAGATCAGATTTCTTACAGGTAAAGCAATAAAGGGTCAAAGATCATATGAACGCCGCTATGCAATTTCAAACCATAGAAAACCAAGAAAATTACCTAAGTGCAATATCATATGTAACTCAAATATGAAGTTTCATCCAATTCGGCTATGTGGTTATGGAGAAATTGCTTTGGACAGATGGAATTAAAATAAAACATACAGACTGACAAACAAACAGAAATTTACAAATTGACCTAGATCTATGACATTGAACCTACCTAAATATATATTTCAAATAGAACATCTACTCATGATAAAGAACACATTTACCCATACATTTTTTTAAATCCATGCATAAATGTAAATGCTATGCCCCTGATAAGCAGATTTTTTCAAGAAGTCCCCTTTTTCTGTGACAAGGTTTCATATTGAAAAGCAAAGAAAAGTGCCTCTTAGCAATATCATAAGCAATGCAAATATTTAGTTTTGTCAAATTTGGCTCTGTGGTTATTGAGAAATTGCTTCTGACAGATTTTGTGTAATTTCTCTTTTTCTGTTGCCATGGCAACCAGAGTTTTTTTTTTAAAAAATATTGCAATTCTGTTAGCAAATTATTAAATGTGACCCTCTAAGGAATATTTCTGCCTAGTTTGGTGGAAATTAGCCTGTTAGTTTAGGATGAGATATCATTCAACGATGTCATTGAGATTTGGTGGAAAATCTCCTTTTCTGTTGCCATGGCTACCAGAGCTTTGAAAGGATTTCAATTCTTTTAGCAATTTTTAAAAGGAACCTCCTCAGAAATATTTCTGCCAAGTTTGGTTTAAAGTGGCCATGTAGTTTAGGAGATGTTGTTCAAAGAATTTATTGAGAATTAGTCAAATTTCTCCTTTTCGGGTGCCATGGCAACCGGAGTTTTTAGTCAATTTCAATTCTTTTAGCAATTCTTAAAGAGAACCTCCAAAGGAATATTTTTTGCCAAGTTTAGTTGAAATTGGCCAGGTAGTTTAGGAGGAGATGTCGTTCAAAGATCATATTGAGATTCATTCAAATTTCTCCTTTTCAGTTGCCATGGCAACCAGAGTTTTTTTATGGATTTCAATTCTTTTAGCAATTCTGAAAGGGGGTCACCTAATGAACATTCCTGCCAAGTTTGGTTGGAAGTGGCCCAGTAGTTTAGGAGGAGATATTGTTCAAAGATAGTATTGAGATTCATTCAAATTTCTCCTTTTCTGTTGCCATGGCAACCAGAGTTTTTTATGGATTTCAATTCTTTTAGCAATTCTGAAAGGGGGTCATCTAAGGAACATTCCTGCCAAGTTTGGTTGAAATTGGCCTGGTATTTTAGGAGGAGATGTTGTTCAAAGATAGTATTGAGATTCAGTCAAATTTCTCCTTTTCTGTTGCCATGGCAACCAGATATTTTTATGGATTTCAATTGTTTTAGCATATCTGAAAGGGGTTCACCTAAGGAACATTCCTGTCAAGTTTGGTTGAAATTGACCAAGTAGTTTAGGAGGAGATGTCGTTCAAAGATAGTATTGAGATTCATTCAAATATCTCCTTTTCTGTTGCCATGGCAACCAGTTTTTTATGGATTTCAATTCTTTTAGCAATCCTGAAAGGGGGTCACCTAAGGAACAATCCTTCCAAGCTTGGTTGAAATTGGCCCAGTAGTTTAGGAGAAGATGTCGTTCAAATATAGTATTGAGATTCATTCAAATTTCTCCTTTTCTATTGCCATGGCAACCAGCGTTTTTCATGGATTTCAATTCTTTTAGCAATTCTGAAAGGGGGTCACCTAAGGAACATTCCTGCCAAGTTTGGTTGAAATTGGCCAAGTAGTTTTGGAGGAGATGTCATTTAAAGAAATTGTTGACAGACGACGGACGATGCACGGACGCCGGACAAAAGGTGATCACAATAGCTCACTTGAGCACCTCGTGCTCAGGTGAGCTAAAAAGATACCACCGGCTTATCACATGACTTCAAAGCCTCTCACTAAAGGGGAACAAGAGGGCCAAGATGGCCCTGGATCGCTCACCTGATAGAAGTTTGAACTTTCTTCATGCAGAACAAGACCCACCTTTTACATGACCTAGGTATCTCTGAGACAAGAACACGAAACTTGAGATGCGAGATATTATGATCAATATTTGTGGCTGTTAAAGTGAAAACCAAGTCGATAAAAAAACATCAATTTTGTCATAATCCAGGGCAGATAACTCTGTTCTGATAAAGATATTCTCATCAACCTTATGTCCAAGTTGTTTTTTTGATTGGTCAATATTCATTGCTGTTTGAGTGAAATTAAAAACGAAATCGGCAATTTTGTCACCATCAAGGGCACACAACTCTGGTTTTTCTACTCCGATCAAAATGAAAAATAAAATCATATGAGATCTCATGGTCACCAACATTGTGACCAAGTTGTGTCTTGATTGGTCAATATTTGTGTCTTTAAGAGAGAAAATAGTCGAAAACAGCAATTTTGTGAAATTCAAGGGCCAATAACTCTGTTTTTTCTGGTCCGATCAAGCTGAAAATTTAAGTCATTCAGCATCTTATGGTTACCAACATTGTTGCCAAGTTTTGTCTAGATTGGTCAATAAAATGTAGATGCTAAAGTGTAAACAAAGTCGAAAACAGCAAATTTATCAAATTCAAGGGCACATAACTCCAGACTTCATAGTTCGATGACACTGAAAATCAGACTCATTCATTATTGTATGGTTACCAACATTCCAGCCAAGTTTTGTCTTGATTGGTCAATATTTGTAGATACTAGAGTGGTAACAAAGTCAAAACAAGCTATTTTTGATATTCAAGGGCGCATAACTCCAGACTTCCTGATCCGATCTGACCCAAAATCAAACTCTTACAAGAGCTTATTGTCATACATGCTTTGACCAAGTTTGGTCAAGATTGGTCAATATTTGTAGATGCTAGAGTGGTAACAAAGTCAAAACTAGCGATTTTTGATATTCAAGGGCGCATAACTCCGGACTTCCTTATCAGATCTGACTAAAAATCGAACTCATCTAAGATCTTATGGTCATGCATCTTTTGACCAAGTTTGGTTAAGATTGGTCAATATTTGTAGATACTACAGTGGTAACAAAGTCAAAACTAGCCATTTTATGACATTCAAGGGCGCATAAATCTGGACTTCCTGGTCCGATTGGACTCAAAATCGAACTCATTCGAGATCTTATGGTCATGCATGTTTTGACCAAGTTTGGTTAAGATTGGTCAATATTTGTAGATACTAGAGTGGTAACAAAGTCAAAACTAGCCATTTTTGACGTTCAAGGGCACATAACTCTGGACTTCCTGGTCCGATCGGACTCAAAATCAAACTCATTCGAGAACTTATGTCCATACATGTTTTGACCAAGATTGGTCAATATTTGTGGATGCAAGAGTGGTAACAACAAATTGTGAACAGACGGACGGACGGACAGACTCCGACGGACAAAAAGCGACCACAATAGCTCACCTTGAGCACTTCGTGCTCAGGTGAGCTAACAATATGTGGCACATCTTCCACTATTTGTTAGAAAGTGTAGTTTTGGTTGTTGATAAAAGTAATAAGGAAACCATCTGCTTATCACATATGATGTCAAAGCCGCTCACTAAAGGAGAACAAAATGTAACAAGATGTGTTTGTGAAACACCAATGCCCCAAACAATGGCCATTTTTCTAAAATGGTAAGTTTTCATGTAAAGGGTTGATAAGGGTTAACGGATGACCTTGAGGAAGGTCAAATTGCCTGGAACAGATATATGTAATTGAAAGGAAGTTACATACCAAATTTGAGCTTTGTATGTCAAAAACTTTTGGAGAAAAGGCAAATGATAAGTCTTTGGACAGACAGACCAACGGACATGAGTAAAACAATATGCCCCCGATCTTTTGATATAGAGGCATAAAAAGCAGAAATGTTACCAAATTAATGGACTGCTCCCAGTTTGGTAATTATTACGCACAGGCAAGAGTTGCAGCATCATTGCCCAGCGAGTTTCGTAATGTTACTGTCAGTATTTCAGGGATAAGTCGTGCTGTGCTGGATGCAAGTTGCACCTGTCCCGGATCTGCCCTGGGTCCTTACAACACAGAGGTAAGTCTATTGCTTGAATAATTTTGTCACAGAATAGCATTACATAGATTTTAACAGAAAGAAAACATAGATGTGGTCTTCTGTATTTTTGCCTGTTTTTCAAGACTATGGCATGTCTGATGACTGCAAAAGCATACTAAATACTCAAGTCTCTGACCTGTACTAGGTCCTGCACCTCCACGTAGACTTCACATCAAGCTGAAAATTAAACCAAGGCAAGATCTTATGGTCACCAACATTCTGCCCTTGTTTTGTCTTGATTAGTCTATATTTGTAGTTGCTAGAATGAAAACAATGTCAAAATAGAGCCGAAAATGGCAATTTTGTCAATTTCAAGGGCACTTAACTAAAATTCAGATCAAGCTTAAAATTATACCAAGGCAAGATCTTCATTCTATTTAGGTTTTGTCTTGTTTGGTCAATATTTGTAGTTGCTAGAGTGAAAACAAAGTCAAAATAAAGCTGAAAATGGCAGTTTTGTCAATTTCAAGGGCACATAACTCATGATGTAAAATTCAGATCAAGCTTAAAATTATACCGAGGCATTAAGATCTTATAGTCAACATCATTCTATTTAGGTTTTGTCTTGTTTGGTCAATATTTATAGTTGCTCAAGTGAAAACAAAGTCAAAACAAGCATTCTGAAGTATTGCAAAACAATACCAAGTCCCCTACCGGCTTTATATATGTGTTTAGAAAAAGAAGCCCAAAAAATTTCAAAGTCCAGTTGCTGGCATCCGTATCTTCCTCAAAAATACTGGACCGGAACGAAACTCAACCTTGTTCTGTAACTTATCAATGCGGGTCTACGTACCAAAAATCAGCTCAATAGCTGCAAGCATTAAGAAAAAAAAGTCTGGAAAACTGTGATTTCCAAGAAATTTTCTAAGTCCAGCATCCGTATCTTCCCCAAAAATCACTGGAGCAGAACGAAACTCACATTCGTTCTGTATCTCATCAATATGTGTTCATATACCGAAAATCAGCTCAATACCTGCAAGCGTTTAGAAAAAAAAGTCTGGAAAACTGTAATTTCCCAGTAATTTTCTAAGTCCAGCATCCATATCTTCCTCAAAAATCACTGGACCGGAACGAAACTCAAACTTGTTCTGTAACTCACCAATGCAGGTCTACATACCAAAAATCAGCTCAATAGCTGCAAGCATTAAGAAAAAAAGTCTGGAAAACTGTGATTTCCCAGAAATTTTCTAAGTCCACCATCCATATCTTCCCCAAAAATCACTGGACCAGAACGAAACTCAAACTTGTTCTGTAACTCATCAATGCGGGTCTACATACCAAAATTCAGCTCAATAGCTGCAAACATAAAGAAAAAAAGTCTGGAAAACTGTAATTTCCCAGAAATTTTCTAAGTCCAGCATCCATATCTTCCCCAAAAATCACTGGACCGGAACGAAACTCAAACTTGTTCTGTAACTCATCAATGCGGGTCTACATACCAAAATTCAGCTCAATAGCTGCCAGCATTAAGAAAAAAAGTCTGGAAAACTGTAATTTCCCAGTAATTTTCTAAGTCCAGCATCCATATCTTCCTCAAAAATCACTGGACCGGAACGAAACTTAAACTTGTTCTGTAACTCATCAATGCGGGTCTACATACCAAAAATCAGCTCAATAGCTATCCCTGTTTAGAAAAAAAGTCCGGAAAACTAATTCATCGGACTGACGGACGGACGGACGGACGGACAGACGGACGGACGGACGGACAGACAGACTGACTGACGGACAGAGTGCAAACCTAAAGTCCCCTTCGGCTTCGCCGGTAGGGGACTAATAAAGCTGAAAATGGCAATTTTGTCAATTTCAAGGGCACATAACTCATGATGTTAAGTTCAGATCAACTTGAAAATTATACCCAGGCAAGATCTTATAGTCACCATCAGTCTGTTAAAGTTTTGTCTTGATTGATCAATATTCGTAGGTGCTAGAGTGAAAACAAATTCAAGGGCAGATAACTCAAGAATCTAGTCTTCAATCAGAATTCTTTGAAGGAATCTGAGAGAGGGTCACCAAAGGATCATTCCTGTGAAGTTTGATTGAAATTCATCCAGTAGTTTCTGAAAAGAAGATTTTCAAAGAAAAGGTTTACGGACTGACGGACCCACGCACGACAGATACACCGCCATGACAATAGCCCGCTGGCCTGACGGCCAGAAGAGCTAAAAATCAAGGAGGAAAGTTTGAAGAAGATTGAAGAAGGACAATGTGTCCAAAGAATCAAAACCAGCGCTTCCCCCAAACACTGGATTGAAAGTGCTCCTGTCTGTAGATATTCCAAGCAACTTTAATTATGGGCACATCTACCACTATTTGTATAAGTGTAGTTTTGGTCAATGATAGCGATAAAAAAGATACCATCAGCTTATCGCAGTGTCCAATATCAAACCGTGATGTTTTTGCGATGCTACATTTTGACACCCAAAACACTAGAAACGGTACAGAATTTAATAATTTATGCCTTAGGAAAAGAACGAGTATTCGGAAGACATTCCTGCCTGCATCCTACTTCATAGTTTTGATGTTTTTGGGTTTTGACACCGCAGATGTGCTGTCAAATCTCAAAGTCCCATACTTAGCTGAATGCTAGACACAATACCTACATTTTGACTACAAAAACACAGGGCAGCCCTGTTAATGTGAGACGCCATTGTCCCACGCAGCCTTTGTCCAGGACTCCCTCGCCTGCGGCCAGCCAACAGAGTTCAAGTCCGCCTGCCCAGCAGTTCCGGGGCTTTTCTTTAGACAGAAAAACTATTGAAGTTTACCGGTCGGTGACAACCAAGAGATATTCTACATATCTTCAGTCTTCAGCAGAAGATGTTCCACCGTCAACATGTGGTCCGACAACATCATGTGATGCGCGCAAACAAGTGCCAAATTGAGAGAATGGACCTGCTCCCAGTTCGGTAATTATAACACAAAGGCAAGAGTTGTAGCATCAGTGCGAAGAGAGTTTCGTAATGTTACTGTCAGTATTTCAGGGATAAGTGTTGCTGTGCTGGATGCAAGTTGCACCTGTCCCGGATCTGCCCTGGGTCCTTACAACACAGAGGTAAGTCTATTGCTTGAATAATTTTGTCACAGAATAGCATTACATAGATTTTAACAGAAAGACAAGAGGACCATAATGGTCCTATATCGCTCACCTGAACCAAAATGATATGAGCAACATTTTTGTTCAATTCAATAAATATTTATGACTTTAAGACTGAAAACGAACTTATGGTCAATAACGTTGTGAAAATCGAGCTCATCCAAGATCTTATGGTGCTCAACATTGTGTCCAAGATTTGTCTTGTTTGATAAATAATTGTAGATTCTGGAGTATAAACAAGATCGATAACAGCCGAAAACAGCAATTTTGTCAAATTCAAGGGCACATAACTCTCAACTTTTTTTATCAGATCAGACTGAAAACCAAACTCATCCCAGAACTTATGATCCCCAACATTGTGTCCAAGTTTTGTCTTAATTGATCAATAATTGTAGATTCTAGAGTATAAACAAGGTCAAAAACAGTCGAAAACGGCAATTTTATCAAATTCAAGGGCACATAACTCTCGACTTTGTGGTAAGAACAGGCTGAAATTCAACCTCACCCGAGATCTTATGATACCCAACATTGTGTCCAAGATTTGTCTTGATTGGTCAATAATTGTAGATTCTAGAGTGAATACAAGTTCGAAAACAGCCGAAAACAGCAATTTTGTCTAATTCAAGGGCACATAACCCTCGACTTTTTAATCAGATGGGACTGAAAATCAAACTCATCCAAGATCTTATGGTCTCAAACATTGTGTCCAAGTTTTGTCTTAATTGATAAACAAGAGATGTTTGTAAAACATATATGCCCCCTCAAGGGCCTACATTTGATGTAGGTCAAAGTCCAAGGTCAAGTTAACAAGGTCCAAGGTCATGGTCTAATATGAAAGGTCTTGGTAGGAGGTGTCTATGTGTGAAATATCAAAGCTGTATATGTAAAAGTAAAATGAAACATAGGCAAGGTTAAAGTTTTTAAAAGTAGGCCAAATGCCAAGGTCAAGGTCATGGTCAAATGTGAAAGGTCTTGGTTGGAGGTGTCCATGTGTGAATTATCAAGGCTGTAGGTGTAAAAGGACATGAAATATATGCCTAGTTTCAGTCTTTTTAAAAGTAGGTCAAACTCCAAGGTCAAGGTTGCAATATTCAAGGTCATTGTCAAATGTGAAAGGTCTTGGTAGGAGGTGCCTGTGTGAAATATCAAGGCTGTAGGTGTAATAGGACATAAGATAAAGGCTAGGCTAAAGATTTCTAAAAGTATGTAAAAATCAAAGGTCAAGGTCACACAGGCCAAGGTCATGGTCAAATGTGAAAGGTCTTGGTAGGAGGTGTCCATGTGTGAAATATTGAGACTGTATAGGTAACAGGACATGAGATATAGGCCTAGTTTAAGTTTTTTAAAAGTAGGTCAAACTCCAAGGTCAAAGTCCAAGGTCATGGTCAAAAGTGAAATATCTTGGTTGGAAGTGACCATGCGTGAAATATCAAGGCTGCATATGTAAAATGACATGAAATATAGGCCAGGTTAATGTATTATTAAAGTAGGTCAAACACCAAGGTCAAGGTCACATGGTCCAAGGTCATGGTCAAATGTGAAAGGTCTTGGTCGTAGGTGTCCATGTGTCAAATATCAAGGCTGTATGTGTAAAAGGAATTGATATATCAGCTAGGTTAAAGTTTTTTTTAAAGTAGGTCAAAGTCAAAGGTCAAGGTCACAAGGTCCAAGGTCATGTCAAATGTGAAAGGTCTTGGTAAGATGTGTCCATATGTGAAATACCAAGGCTGTATGTGTAATAGCACATAAGATATAGGCCCAGTTTATTTTTTTTAAAAGTAGGTCAAACTCCAAGGTCAAGGCCACATGGTCCAAGGTCATAGTCGTATGTGATAGGTCTTGGTCAGTGGTTTCCATGTGTCAAATATCAAGGCTTTATGTGTAAAAGGACATGATATATTGGCCAGGTTAAAGTTTTTTAAAAGTAGGTCAAACCCCAAGGTCAAGGTCACAAAGTCCAAGGTCATGGTCAATTGTGAAAGGTCTTGGTAAGATGTGTCCATGTGTGAAATATCAAGGCTGTATTTGTAAAAGGTTATGAGATATATGCCGGATTTAATTGTTTTTAAAGTAGGTCAAACTCCAAGGTCAAGGTCACAAGGTCCAAGGTCATGGTTAAATGTGAACCATGTTGAAAGGAGGTATCTATGTGTGAGATATCAACGCTGTATGTGTAAAAGGACATGAGATATAGGCAAGGTTAAGAATTAAGTGTAAAAATCAACAAAGGGATATAACTCCAAGAATTTGATTGGCAGAGTTACGGTTCTTAAGCACTGCACCTCTCCATAATGAAATCTATTCACCTGTAAAGTTTCATGATTCTACCTTACATATTTTTTGAGTTGTGCTCCGGACAAGAATCAAGTTATAAAATCAACAAAGGGCAATAACTCAGAAAATTTGATCGGCAGAGTTACGGTTCTTGTGCACTGCACCTCTCCATAATGAGATCTATCCACCTGTAAAGTTTCATGATTCTACCTTACATACTTTTTGAGTTATGCTCCGGACAATAATCAAATTTGAAAATCAACAAAGGGCAATAACTCAGAAAATTTGATCGGCAGAGTTACGGTTCTTGTGCACTGCACCTCTCCATAATGAGATCTATTCACCTGTAAAGTTTCATGATTCTACCTTACATACTTTTTGAGTTATGCTCCGGACAAGAATCAAGTTTGAAAATCAACAAAGGGCAATAACTCCAAAAATGTGATAGGCAGAGTTACGGTTCTTGTGCACTGCACCTCTCCATAATGAGATCTATCCACCTGTAAAGTTTCATGATTCTACCTTACATACTTTTTGAGTTATGCTCCGGACAAGAATCAAGTTATAAAATCAACAAAGGGCAATTACTCAAAAAATTTGATCGGCAGAGTTACGGTTCTTGTGCACTGCACCTCTCCTGATGAGATCTATCCACCTGTGAAGTTTCATGATTCTACCTTTAATACTTTTCGAGTTATGCTCCGGACAAGGTTTGGTCTACGGACAGACCGACCGACCTACGGACCGACCGACCGACCGACAGACCTTCCGACCGACACTTGCAAAACAATATACCCCCATTTTCTTCGAAAGGGGGCATAATAATTGTAGATTCTAGAGTGTAAACTATGTCAAAAACAGCCGAAAATGGCAATTTTATCAAATTAAAGGGCACATAACTCATTTTTCTGGTCAGATCCGACTGAAAATCAAACTCATTTGAGATCTTATGGTCTCCAATATTGTGTCCCAAATTTGTCTTGATTGGGAAAAAATTGTAGATTCTACACTGTAAATAAGGTCAAAAACAGTCAAAATCAGCAATTTTATCAAATTCAAGGGCACATAACTCTCGACTTTGTGGTAAGATCAGGCTGAAATTCAAAGTCATCCGAGATCTCATGGTCCCAAACATTGTGTCCAAGTTTAGTCTTGATTGATGAATAATTGTAGATTCTAGAGAGTAAACAAGGTCAAAAACAGCCGAAAATGGCAATTTTGTCAAACTCAAGGGCACATAACTTTTGTCTTTCTGGTCAGATCAGACTGAAAATCGAACTCATCTGAGATCTTATAGTCTGCAACATTATGTCCAAGATTTGTCTTGATTGATCAATAATTGTAGATGCTAGAGTGTAAACAATGTCAAAACTAGGTATTTTTGGCATTCAAGGGCAGATAACTCCTGACTTTCTGGTTTGATCTGACCCATAATCGAACTCATCCGAGATCTTATGGCCATACATGTTTTGACCAAGTTTGGTCAAGATTGGCTTATATTTGTAGATGCTAGAGTGTAAACACGAAATTGTGGACGGACGGACAGACAGACAGACAGACAGACAGACGGACGACGGACAAAAAGTGATCACAATAGCTCACCTTGAGCACTTTGTGCTCAGGTGAGCTAAAAACATTGATGTGGTCTTCTTTATTTTTGCCTGTTTTCCAAGACTATGGCATGTCTGATGACCGCAAAAGCATAATAAATACTCAAGTCTCTGACCTGTACCAAGTTTTGCACCTCCAAGGACAATAGAAAGAGTTTGATAAAAACATCTACATGATTCCAGTTACAGAATCTCAGTCAGGCTGAGCCAATAGACTGTTTGTTCAAAGACTACTAGTCATCCGATATTAGCTGCATCCAAGGAGCACTAGACCTACAGATTTCAACTGGACAGACTAGATGGGATTGCTCTGTACTTCCAGCCTCATTCTAAAGCCGTCCTCCAAATTGGTAATTCCAGTAATATCAGATATCAGCCACTCGAAAAACAAAACGGACAGCCTATCGTACAAATTAACAAGAGGGCCATGATGGTCCGGTATCGCTCCACTGGCTTTTAGACTTTTAGACTATGATATTCTTCAAGGAATACAGTAGAGGTCTATCCAAAGAAGATTCATGCTAAACCACAACGAAATCCAATAAGTGGTTAGGGAGGAGAAATGTTTTTAAAATTTTCTTAAAATTGCACTATGTTTCATATAGCGAAAATAAGCCTAGCCACAGCGGCCATGTTTCTCATCTGATCAAAATTTTTTCAAAAAATCTAATGGAGATTTGTACATTGAACATTCACGCTACATTACAATGAAATCCAATAAGGTGTTTTGGAGATTTTTTAAAGATTTTTCAAAAATTTAATTTAATTAATTCAATTGAAATTTCAGTTCTACACAAACTTTATCTTTTTAAGGAATTTAGAAGAGATTCATGCAAGGAAAATTCCCGAGAAGTTTGGTTGAAATTGGTCCAGTAATTTTGGAAAAGAAGATTTTTCGAAAATTTTAATTTAACTAATTAAAATTCAAGTTCTTCACTGAATTAATTTTTTGGGAGGAATTTGGAAGAAATTCATGCAAGGAAGATTCCTGTGAAGTTTGGTTGAAATTGGTCCAGTAGTTTTGGAGAAGATGCTTGAAAATTATTTATGCATGGACGGTTGCACAGACGACGGACACAGGACCATGACATAAGCCAGTGGAGCTAAAAATGAAATAATAGAAAATGGTGAAGCAGAGATCATTAAGAAAAATCCAACCATGGAAGAGACAAGGAGGATGTGTTGGTGACAAATAGACAAGACATACATGTGGATGTGGAGAAGGAGTTACGGGGGTCTCGTTCGAGCCACCAGTTAAGAACAAGCCCTATTCCAATGGCCTAAGTGCCAAAGTGGATGCACAAGGGCAAAGGGTCATGTTGGAAGTGGGTGGGGCTCGTTTCCAGTGCTCCCGGGAAACTCTGAAGAAGGACCCTAATAGCCTTCTCGCCGAGATATTTGGAAACGACCAACAGCAGAGGCCGGTTGGAAATTAATATCTTATTTTCCCCGAGACCCATCACACTTCTGGTTCATCTGAAGCGGATGCAGAAAAGATCTCAGGACTCTTCCGAAGGAAGCCCGATATCTTTATGAACTCTTTTATGAGGCTGAGTACTACCACCTGAACACTCTAATGGAGGCCGTAATTGATAAGATCTATCAGATTAAAGTTGCAGATGTAAGATTACCAGGTGGTCCTAGGCACATGCAGACGAGAGGGGTTGGTGCCAAATCTCGAACAGAGGTATTATTAGAAACAAGAGGACCATGATGGTCCTATATCGCTCACCTGAACCAAAATGATATGAACCACAATTTTGTTCAATTAAATTCGTATTCACGCATTTAAGACTGAAAACGAACTTATGGTCAATAACATTGTGAAAATCGAACTCATCCGAGATCTTATGGTGCCCAACATTGTGTCCAAGTTTTGTCTTGATTGATTAATAATTGTAAATTTTAGAGTGTAAACAAGGTCGAAAACAGACGAAAAAGGCAATTTTGTCAAATTCAAGGGCAAGTAACTCTTGACTTTTTGATCAGATCAGACTGAAATCGAAATGATCAAAGATCTTATAATCTCTAACATTGTGTCCCAGTTTTGTCTTGATTGATTCATATTTGTAGATTCTTGAGTGTAACGAGGTCAAGAACACCCGAAAATGGCAATTTTATCAAATTCAAGGGCATGTAACTCTCAACTTTCTGAAAAAGATCAGACTGAAAATCTTACTCATTTAAGATCTTATGGTCTTCAACATTCTGTTCAAGTTTTGTCTTGATTGATTCATAATTGTAGATTCTAGAGTGTAAACAAGGTCGAAAACAGCCAAAAATGGCAATTTTGTCAAATTCAAGTGCACATAACTCTTTACTTTCTACATCGATCAGAATGAAAATGGGACTCATCAAAGATCTTAGGGTCCCAAACATTGGGTCTAAATTTTGTCTTGATTTGATTTATAGTTGTAGATTCTAGAGGGTAAACAAGGTCGAAAACAGCCTAAAATGGCAATTTTGTCGAATTCAAGGGCATATAACTCTTGTCTTTCTGATCAGATCAGACTGAAAATTGAACTCATCCGAGATCTAATGGTCTCCAACATTATGTCCAAGTTTTGTCTTGATTGATCAATATTTGTAGATGCTAGAGTGTTAACAACTTAAAAAGTAGCTATTTTTGACGTTCAAGGGCACATAACTCCTGACTTCCTGGTCAGATCTGACCCAAAATTGAACTCATCCGAGAACTTATGGTCTCCAACATTATGTCCAAGTTTTGTCTTGATTGATCAATATTTGTAGATGATAGAGTGTTAACAAATTAAAAAGTAGCTATTTTTGACGTTCAAGGGCACATAACTCCTGACTTCCTGGTCAGATCTGACCCAAAATTGAACTCATCCGAGAACTTATGGTCATACATGTTTTGTTGAAGTTTGGTTATGATTGGTCAATATTTGTGGATGCTAGAGTGTTAACAACAAATTGTGGACAGACGGACGCCGACGGACAAAAAGCGACCACAATAGCTCATCTTGAGCACTTCGTGCTCAGGTGAGCTAAAAAATCTGTCCGCCATAGAAGAGAACACCAGAGGTACAAAATGTGCAACTGCGCATAACGGTAACCAGTGAGAAAGTACTAACAGTGAAACGAGCCGTTGCATCTTTGAGAGGATAACGGCAAGGCAAAGTAGGCCTACTGTACTGCCTAGGGAGGTCGACCAAGCCTTTGTTTCGCTCGCCGTTAAATCGAGGCCTAACTCTCCCCGACATCCTAATGCAAAGAGAGTAAAGAGTATGGTAAAGAAGGTGTAAACCTCAGAGATTATAATATATATAATTCATTTTTTTTATTTATTCTTCGCTTATCATGAAGGGGGTGATAGGCCCATCCGAACCTGGCAATGGCAGGAGGGTGCAGAATGGGTAGGGTCTGGTAGTTTAGATGTCTCGAGACGTCCAGGATGTTAAATAGTTCTATCGTTATTTGGACATTTCTTTGCGCGTATGTGTTAAGACTTAATTTTTAGTGTTTTTAACAAATCTAGTTTTTAAAGTGTTAGAAATGAACTCTATTAAGCTTTTAAGGTAAAATTGCATGGAACAAATAGATATTATTGAAAGAAAGTTGCATACCAAAAATGAGCTTTGTATGTCAAATACTTTTGGAGAAAAGGCAAATGTTAAATTTTCGGACAGACAGACACAAGTAAAACAATATGCCCCCGATCTCTCGATACGGGGGGATAAAAAACGAGGGGGTAGTGAAACGCCCTAGGTTTCAGATTGTGTATTCTGAGTTGTATTGGTGAAACTGTACAGGTGAAGTAGTGAAATGCCCTAGGTTTCAGATTGTGTATTCCGAGTTGTATTGGTGAAACTGTATAAGTGATGTCAATGTGACTACGATACTTATTGCATTTGTAACAACAGACTACACTCACGAGCACTTATTATGTAAACTGACACGATTTAAAAACGCAAAAAAGTACTTTTACAAATCGTCGGTGTAAATGCAAAACCTCGTATGTCGATTGGTGCAATTTTCAAAGTACAAACTTGTATGCTCAGTGTAGACGATTCTCACAGGTTTTTAGATACTTTTACTGATCAGTATTATTAACACATTATTTGTGAACAATATGTCCAAATGTCAAGTAAGACATTTCAGTTTGGGAAAAGTTATTACACTTTTTTGCCTCCCCTTTAAAATTTTCCAAAACCAAGATACGAGGTTTTGCATTTACAACGACGAAATGGTATCTCCTGCATCTTACAAAACCGATGTATAGCCATATAAAATTGTAAATGTTACAATTGTTAACATAACAGGACAGAAAATGACCTTTAAAGCCACAATTAATGCCTGAATGGACGTCAGATTATGCCAAAATGCACGTTGAGTCAAGAGCCTGGCATTGAACATCGACGACAGCGAACCCATTGTTTTCACAGGCAATTTATCACCATGTCGCGATGTATAGGCCGCCCGCGATTACCAACCATAGAATTTGCTGTAGAATGAGCCGTCACAAATCTGTTGCGTTAGTGACGTTGACGTATACAATTATGTTGACGTACAGTTGTTACACGCAGCTGACCGGGACGTGGGTGGTCTGTAAATCTTTCTGTGTCGTTTACACGTCTCATAAACCTTGGAGCCGTCGATTCGGCTACATTAAAGCGTCTAGCTACCTTCATTTGCGAAACTAGGCAAACCAAAAGCCAAAAAACTTGGTTCCTTTTTCGCAGAGTAAGCCTCTGCATTTCATACACAATTTTCTTTCGTTGTTCTCGTATGTTTTCAATAAGTAAATCAAAGTGGCAATTTGTACACAAAAAATCTTGGTGATATAACACGTGGTCTGAATGCACGAGACACACGCGCATTTAGTGATGGGCGGTTCAGATGTCTGGATAGTTTACAGAAAACACAACGAAGTTGCTGGGGCGTGAAGCGTATACATTGTCTCATACATGTCCCCAAATATGGTGCCGATTGAGGCAATAGGAAAGGAATGATTAATGAAAACGTGTTTTGCGTTTTTAAATCGTGTCAGTTTATATTTAAAGTTCTCATCTAGAGGTGGTCCAATTGCTTGTAACTATTAAGAGTCACGGAATTGTGAATGCTGTAGAGTAAAAACACAAAGATTTCCGAAGAAAAAAAAAATCAACAAAAAGTTTTAGACTGAAAACTCGCCACACACAATGAATTCAACATCTGAACAAACAAACCACGACATGTAAATCATTTTCTAAGGTCGGTAAAGCCCTGAGACACCTTCCCAAATATACCACCTTACCCCTCCCACCACTTCCGCCGTTTGAATTCAACATGGATCCACAGAAAATGCAGACTTTATTATCTAGTGCGCTAACTCTGGTGAGCAAAAATTGAAGAATCAACACACTGGCTTAAATCAAATATGGCACACCATGGAGTTCTATGGATTTGTATTTGGTTAAGATCTTGTAATCTTACAAACAAAAACAAGCAGTACATCTTTCTAACAACAGAAAACGACAAACAAATCCAACTCCTAACCAAGAAATACAAAGAACTGATTGATATAGCCTGGAACAAACATTGCATTCTTAGAAACTCCTATTTACTCTGATTTTACTAAACCTCAAAATGGAACTCAAGTAATGGTCACAAGAGTCCAGAAACCTTCCAGGACATACTTTTGCAACACTGCTAGAAGAGGTCACCAAAAAGATTCGGATTCAGTGATAGGTTAATACATTATCAAACGGCAAAATTTTAGGGTGGTCCAATTTGAAAACTGCCACAGATGACAAAATGGAAGTAATTAAAGATAGAATGTGTGTAACATATGGGATAGAAAATATTGAGACAAAAGGAGAAACTGCTGATTATCAGCAGTTTCTTCTTTCGTTTCAATGTTTTCCCAAGCCATATCTACTAGGGACGTCAAAAGCCGGTCTTGTTTGGGAAAAGGTTAAAAGTGATGACCCTACAGACATCGCTCACCTTGAAGTACATTGGGGTTTTTAGACGATTGTATATGAAGTCTTCTGTCACGTTCTAGATCAAAATCTTCAAAACAAGAGCCGTCAGAGACGGACAATGCTCCCCGAATAAGGCATTGTCACAATAAATATATGCCATGCAGAGCTAATATAAAGCTAACAAATGTTAAGCCCCCTTTTTCCATGACATAATTTGTATACGCAAATTTTATATAGTTTATTGTCAAGGGCATCTGATTTGCTACTCAAATATGAAATTTCATCAAATTCTGACCATTAGACTAGGAGAAATTAGAGAAAAACTGTATTTAACCTTAAGTCCCCTTTTCCCACGACGAGGCCTCAAATCCAAAAACCGGGAAAAGTACATCGGCATTTTGTCATAGGGAGTTCACATGGTAAGTTTCATTTGATTTGGCCCAAGGGTTATGGAGAAATCGCTTCGGACGGACGGACAGACGAAGCGGCGACTATATGCTCTCCCTTCGGGGAGCATAAAAAATTTCATAGCAAGAATTTTGATAGAGGTCTAAGCTACCATGCTACATTTTTTTCACAAAGTGTCAATTTATTTGTCAGAAGTTTGTGCAAGGTTTCAAACTTTGTCTCTATATGAAATTAATTATTCCACAACATGGGGCCAATTTTGATTGTACAACAAAACTTTCAAGTGTTTTGGTAGAAGGCTATAAGTCAAAACAATTAACCCTTTCCCAAACAAGAACGTCCCTAGTAGATATGGCTTGAGAAAACATTGAGGCAAAAGAAGAAACTGCTGATAACCAGCAGTTTCTCCTTTTGTCTTGTTTTCTGTGCTATTTTATGCACAAATTCCATCTTTAACAATCTCCCTTGTGTCGTCTGAAACAGCTTTCAAATTGGACTGCCTTAAAATTTTGCCATTTGGGAAAGGGTTAAATGGTAGAAGATTGTACAAGATTTCCTTCTTTAGCTCTACTATGGAATCAAAATACCCTCAACACAAAGGGCCAATTGCCATTGTTCCATAATCATTTGAAGTTTGGT
The DNA here is from genome assembly GCA_963680895.1 of Fragum sueziense. Lineage (NCBI taxonomy): Eukaryota > Metazoa > Mollusca > Bivalvia > Cardiida > Cardiidae > Fragum > Fragum sueziense. The sequence goes on along the minus strand of OY804598.1, from coordinate 15,037,388 downwards.
ATAAGCACTATGAGACTATTCTATACACAGAATTTCGAAGCACTTAGCCAAAGACGCTACATATAAAATTTCAAGATTAGGTAAATCATGTCAAATTATTTCTAAATGACAGTTTTCTGATTTTTTCATTTAAAATTGATTATCGATCTAAATACTTTCCAAGACAATATCATTTTTAACAGCTCCATCTTAACAGTTGCTGCTGATGACAAAATAGATGTTAATAAATGAGAATATTTGCATATTCTAATTCACTTCCAATTTCACAGCTACTGTAGACAACACATCATTCATGTTGATAAAGATTTGTAAATAAAACAGCATAGAAAAATATTGAGACAAAGGAGAAAATGTGGATTATCAGTATTTTCATCTTTTGCCTCAATGATTTCCCAAGTCTTTCTTATTTTTGGGAATATCAAATTAAGATCTATGTAACAAGGGCTAATTCAAAAGCATGCATTGACTCTAACTCCCCCTAAAATATAGGTTTAGGAAAACATCATGGCAAGTGAAAAAATAGCTTTGACAAACGATTTCTTCGTTTCCCACAATGTTTTCTACCCCCCAAAAGACCATAAATTTTATATTTGAATTTGGACCAACCTAAAAATTTGCCATCTCACGGTGTGGTAAAGGATTAATTCTATCAGGTTGGCATTGTTCTCATATCTACCAGCTGAATATTTTCCTCAGAGCTATCCTGATGTGTTACCAGTGCTTCCACACTACTACGCTGACTCGATGTGGCACTCTCTAGCAGTCCCGCCTGCTCACTACTGCTGGCACGCGTACGATACCGGTTCTGTCCACGGGAATACTTATCTGACGGAGCCATGTGATTGTACGGTATGGATGTTTTCGTTATCCCTATACCTCTGTGATGAGATTTTAACGTCACTTCTGTATCCACGGTGGGTATCTTCTTCAACTCTTGTCTGTTTGCCTCCTTCTTCAGTTTGATACAATCTTCTAGACTGAAATACAGTTAAAACTTGTTGATCATCTCTGTGAATTTTTATCCAGCGGTTTGGGAAGAGTTGAACTTACGAGAAATGTAGATGGACAGGGTGATTTCTATATACCCCAGAAATATGGTTGAAACCTGTGTAAAATTTGAAGGGAACATCATTTTACAGAGATTTCTAGAGTTCTACGGATCCAATTAAAATCATATCCATGTATGTAACAATTAATATTTTCTCAGCTTTGTTGTTCACAAATGCTATCCTCCTTAAGACCTATTTTGTCATCTGCATCAGCCGAATTGTAGCATCCAAAATATCTGCTATTTAGGGAAGGGTTAAAATCTGACCTGGAAATATCTGGTGTCAAATATCAGCATTTTCCCCTTTTGCCTCAATATTTTGTACACATTTTTTCCCTTTGATATCAACTATTTTGTCATCTGGAACTCTTTCAAATCGGATCAGTTCAAATTTGTGTTGTTTGGGAAAGGGTCGAATTATTATGACTTACCAAATGACCATTTCTTCCAGTAAATGCATGTAGGTAATATAGTGTGTTTCATCAAACATCTACAATGGTGAATAACAATTGTTAACATCAACACTCCCATAAACTTCAATGTTTAAGTGTGGCTCAAATCAAATTGTGTTTTAGTTGATAGAATTAATATTTCCAAAAGCAGGATATTGAACATCATATCATGGAAAAGATTGGGGAAATATATGAAAATGTTGTTGTTTCTTTACATCTTTGCTTTTCATTATTGCCTCAATCCTTTCCCACACACTTACGCCTTTTGACACCCCCAATAACATTTCTTTGGAAAACATCATGGAAAATGAAGAAATTACTTTTGACAAGCAATTTCTTCATTATCCAAAATGTTTTCTAACCTGAAATGCAACAATTTTTAAATTTCACAAAGTTGAAATTGTCGTCTGCAACACCTTTCAAATTGGAAAAATCCAAAATTTGGCCATCAGGTAATGGGCTAAATGATTTCTTAAATCTGTACAAAAATTTTTCAAGTTTTATATAAGATCATTACATGACTATGAACATTATCAAAATAGGGTTAAATCATTTTACATACAAAGTAATTTCAGACTACTCTAAATGGAGAGGTTGATAGATTGGGATTTAACACGTCTTTCAACTCTTTTTACATTAGAGCATAGACTATATGGTCATATTTCAGAGGCTGGAGTACCTAACCATGTATTCCTGGATTTTCCATCACCAGTGCTACCACAATATCAAATCCAAAACTCCAGCTACTCTCTCACTTTAACCGTTTCCCAAACAAGACCTGGTTTTGGCGTCCCTAATAGAATAGGCTTGGGAAAACATTGAAACAAAAGAAGAAACTGCTGATAACCAGCAGTTTCTCCTTTTGTCTCAATATTTTCTGTGCCATATACTTAACACAAATTCTATCTTAAACATCACCCATCTTGTCATCTGCAGCAGCTTTGTTATAGGACCACCCTTAAAATTTGTTGTTTGGGAAAGGATTAAACCATTTTACAAACAAAGAAATTTTGGACTGCTTTAATTGGAGAGGTTGATTGATTGGGGTTTAATAGGTCTTTCAACATTAGAGCCTAGACTATATGGTCATATTTCTGAGGCTGGAGTACCTAACCATGTATTCCTGGATTTTCCATCACCAGTGCTACCACAATATCAAATCCAAAACTCCAGCTACTCTCTCACTTAACCCTTTCCCAAACGGCAAAATTTTAGGGTGATCCACTTAAAAAACTGCCACAAATGACAAAATGGATGTTGTTGAAGATAGGATTTGTGTAAAATATGGCATAGAAAATATTGAGACAAAAGGAGAAACTGCTGGTTATCAGCAGTTTCTTCTTTTGTTTCAATGTTTTCCCAAGGCTTTTCTATTAGGGACGTCAAAACAAGGTCTTGTTTGGGACAGGGTTAAATGATTCACATTTGAGGGCTTGTTTGGCAGAAGGTACATATAAAATAAACACACAAGATACCTACCTCCGGCCTGTGTCGAGCATGCTCGTATAAATCCGTAAACCTTGTGACCGTATCGGCTGGTAAACTAGACAGATATTCAGGATAAATTGTGGTTAAATAATCCCTCATTGACATGTTGGGATGTCTGCAGGCTGCCGGTACCTCCTTACGTAGGGTTTCATCTGAAACATGTGTTTGTGAAATAATAATACCCCAAAAAAGGTAATGTTAAGTTTCACATATTAAGTTTCTGGAATGACTGACAGATAGACAAATAGGCATGGAGTAAATCAGTATGCCCCCATATCTTTCAATACATGGGCATAGAAAAACAATATCAGTCTCAATATACACTACTTTTTTGGCATTAACCCTTTCCCAAATAGCAAACTAGAAGACCTGAAGGTCTTGAGTCGCTCCACAGGCCTGAATTTCATGTAATATTTAATCCAAGTTTTTATTAGATTGTTCAATGCTTGTGTTTCATAGAGCAAAAAGAAAGTTACAAAACTAGATTGTTCAAAATGTGTGGTTCTTGAGGCAAAGAAAGTAAAACTATATGTTTGCCATTTGAGAAAGGGTAAAAGGCAATTGGAGAACATTCCAGCTAAGGATGATACTAGCAATTAAAATTTCACTTCTTCCAAACAGATCTAAATTAACAGATCATTGATTACTCCAAAATATTTCATATTTCTAAAATAAATTTTGAGCTATAAATAGATTTTGAGCTAAAAATAGATGTTGGGAAATACCCTATTCCAAAATTAATGCAAATGGCAAACATGAATTTCTTGTAATATCAATTAAGTCCAAGTTTTGATTAGATTTTTCAATACTTGTTGCTATAAATAAATAGAAATAAATAGTCAATAGAAAGCTGAAAATACATTCATATAACATCTATTGATTACCAAGCTTTGTCTTTGTTAGAGCGAGTTTGGCTGTTAGAGTGTAAACAAAGTCACAATTAGCAATTTTGTCAAATTGAAAGGCATATAACTGAGGATTTTATATTCCTATCTAGCTAAGAATCACACTAAAGCAAGATCTTAACTTCACCTACATCTTGTTTAAGTTTTGACATGATTGTTCAATATTTGTGGATGTAAAGAGTGTAAAATCAAAGTCGAAAACAGCAATTTGGTCAAATTCAAGGGCAGATAAATCATGACTTAAGATTCCTGTGAAGCTGAAAATTATACCCATGCAAGATCTTATGGCCAGTAAGATAACATGAAAGTTTCATGTTGATTGGTGGATATTTATGGTTGTTTGAGTAAAAATAAGGTCAAAAATGGTAATTTTGCCAATTTCAAGGGCACATAACTCAAGAAGCAATATTCAGATCAAGCTGAAAATTGCATTAAAGCAAGATCTTATTAGCAACAACATTCTGACCAAGTTTTGTCTTGATTGATAAATATTTGTAGTGGCTAGAGTGAAAACAAAGTCAAAACAGCCATTTTTTAATTCAAGGGCAGATAACTCCAGACTTTCTGGTTCAATCAGAATTAATTGAAGGAATCTGATAGAGGACCACCTAAGGATCATTCCTGTGAAGTTTGATTGAAATCCATCCAGTAGTTTCTGAGGAGAAGATTTTTAAAGAAAAAGTTGACGACCGGACGGACGGACTGACGCACGACGGACACAGCGCCATGACAATAGCCCGCTGGCCTGAAGGCCAGTGGAGCTAAAAATTGGACTGATCCAATGTGTACGCTGCTGCAGACAACAAGATTGAAATTGGCAAAGTTAGGATTTGAGTACAATGTAATACAGAAAATATTGGAACAATATTGCCTCAATGTTTTCTCAAGCCTTTTCTGTTAGAAATGTCACCCAAGGATATACTTAAGACTTAACCCTTTCCCAAACAAGACCTGGTTTTGACGTCCCTAATAGAAAAGGCTTGGGAAAACATTGAGACAAAAGAAGAAACTGCTGATAACCAGCAGTTTCTCCTTTTGTCTCAATATTTTCTGTGCCATATTGTACAAAAATCCTTTCTTTTTTTTAATGGCCGTTTTGTTGTCTGCAGCAACTTTGAGATTGGACCATCCTATATTTTTGTCGTTTGGGAAAGGGTTAAGCTTTACAACTCACTGACTTTCCAGGTATTGTTAATAGGGCAACAGATAACAGGGAATGAAGACATTCTTAATTTTGTATTTCTATTTAGTAAAATAATTCATTTTGAAATGCAAATAATTCTTATCTGGAGTTCTATGTATTTCTACTTACCAAACTTTGAAAATGCATCAACAGCTTTCATTCTGTAGTAAAAATGGTTCGGACCTGGAAAAGTTTCAAACATGAGCTTCGGATTGATTGAATGGTGTTTAATGTCTCTTTAACCCTTTCCCAAACAACAAAATTTTAGGGTGGTCCAATTTGAAAAGTGCTGCAAACGACAATATGGATGTAATTAAAGAAAGGATTTGCATAAAATATGGCACAGAAAATATTGAGACAAAAGGAGAAACTGCTGGTTATCAGCAGTTTCTTCTTTTGTTTCAATATTTTCCCAAGCATTATCTATTAGGGACATCAAAACCAGGTCTTGTTTGGGATAGGGTTAAACAATGTCTCTATCCAATTGTGGCAGGTGAAGTACCTAACCATGGATTCCTTTAGTTTATTTCACCAGTACTACCACAGCATCCAAACCAAGCCCCTAGGTACTCTCCTTCATATCATGTTTACGATTATCCATCAATTAGTGGGAGAAAAAATATCACTGAAGATATAACCTGTGATCGAGAATAGAACCTGTTTCCTCATGTTTGAGAGTCGTAAGAGGTAATATCTGTATTATGAACATGGTCTACGAGCCTCAGCAAACATTGTGAGAAAAGACTATGCAGGTGATCAACATGTAATCTTTCCCAACAATGACTCCTTAATTAAAGATTTAAAAATTGTAATCCTGTGTTTTTGAAAAGATAAAATAAAAGGCCAATGTTAATCTTATGGATAGACAGACAGACAAACAGACACAAGTAAAACAATATGTCCCGATCTTTCGATGCTGGGGCATAATTACACTTTTTCCAAAATAGCAAAATTTTCGGTTGGTCACAATTAACAGCTGATCAAGACAATAAAATGAATGTTGATAAAGACAAGTTTTGTGTATAATATACCACAGAAAATATTGAAGCAAAAGGGTGGAATTCTGTTTACAGGCATTTACTACTTTTGCTTCAATATTTTCCAATGCCCTGTCTATTAGGGACAATAGAACCAGGTCTTGTTTGGGAAAGGATTAACCCATTACCAGACAGCAAAATTTTGGACAGTTCCAATTGGAAAGATGTTGCAGACAACAATTTCAAGTTGATGAAATTTTAAAAATCTTTACATTTTGGGTTAGAAATCATTGTGGAAAATGAAGAAATTGCTGCAGCAAGCAATTTCTTCATTTTCCACAATGATTTCCCAAACCTTTTCTAGTGAAGGAGTGAAAGGCATCACTGTGCAGTAATGGGATAAAAAGCTATTTTGAGATCTAAATTCCATGCTCAATCATCTGTTTATCATAGTACCTGCAGTGATTTTTTTACAATTTTAAGATTGCGAGTCCTGGGGACTCGCTGGATTCCATATCAATGAGTCCAGCTACTAGCTTAGTGAGTCCAATACACTATTTTTAACAGGAAATCTGTAAAAATTGTTGCATCCTGGGACTCGCTAGGATTAAAACTTTGCATCCCAGAGACCAAATTATGAGCAGGGTTCTCCGCAGGTTAATTTGAAGCTGTAGTGGCAAATCGGTTGACATTGAAATGCAACGTTTTTATGAAAATAATTGTGAATAAAAACAAAATGGGAAAAGAAGAAATTGCTCATTTTGAGCAATTTCTTCTTTTCCCATTATGTTTTTATACAATTACCATTATAAAATACATTATCTATCAGTTTTTGACCTGAAATACCTCAAAACCTCTCTTTTTGGTGACTATTTTGTAGGAATTAAGGTGTGGGGTAGTTTTGAAGCTGTAGGGGCATTACATTGATTTACATGAAGCTGTAGTGGGGCCGATATGGCTTATTGGGCTGGGGAGAACACTGATGAGTAAATGAAGCAGGATGTGCAGGTAAAATAATCACTGGTACCTGTCCTAGCTATCTCCTCCATTGTAGTATTCAACAACACTGGTTCATACTTGATGTCTTCTACTCTGTTGAGGCGACGATTTATTTCAAGTCGTAGTGCCTGAAAAATCATGTAATGAGTTTTATTTCAAGTCAAAATCATGTAATAATTTGAGTCAACAAGTTATTTCAAAGTCAAAATCATGTAATAATTTGAGTCAACAAGTTATTTCAAAGTCAAAATCATGTAATAATTTGAGTCAACAAGTTATTTCAAAGTCAAAATCATGTAATAATTTGAGTCAACAAGTTATTTCAAAGTCAAAATCATGTAATAATTTGAGTCAACAAGTTATTTCAAAGTCAAAATCATGTAATAATTTGAGTCAACAAGTTATTTCAAAGTCAAAATCATGTAAAAAGTTGAGGCCACATGTACATAGGTTGCATATAGCTTTTAATCCATATTACCAAACGGAAATTTTTTAGACTTGTCCAAAATTCCAAGGTGTCGCAGACGACAATTTCAACTGAATGAAATTTACACTTTTTGGTCTTTCTGTGTACAATACATGAATACATTGTGCGAAATGAAGAAATTGCTTGTCACAAGAATTTGTTTTGTTTTCAACAATGATTTCGCAAGCCTTTAACATGTATCTTGTGGGATGTCAAAATGTACACATAGCAAAGAAAACCATGTAACCATAACCTGACTATCAGCAATTTCTTCTTTTCCAGCAAAATTTTCTAAACCCATATTTCAGTAAATTTTTTAACCCACAGGGTGCCCAGTGACTTTCGGTGTCAAAAATATAGGTATGTCCCAATAATATAGGTATCAGTTAGCCAAAAATATAGGATAATATAGGTTGTGTTTCTGATGACGAAAACACTACTTTAAACATTTCTTTACCACCACCACCACTAACTTCCAGCTCTCTGTTATTAATAGGACAACAGGAGAAACAGACAATACAGCCATTTATTAGCTATTGCTTTCTATTCTGAAAATTAAGGTGTTCAAGAGAATACCATAAACTTATCAGGACAGGAGAGCCAAGAGAGTCATTCATCTCTCACCGTAAAGAAAATCGAGGCTTTGAGGAAATGATTTTATTTGATATCTTCTGTCTCATCTAGACCCACAACTTCCAGCCAATTTTCATTGCAAGAAGGCAATTTGAAGAATTTCGGCAGAGAGTCATGCCGTTATACATGCAAAAACCTCAATATAGGGTCTCTGAAAAAATGATTTGCCAAGAAAATTTTGCTCTAGATTTCTTTCTCCTTCTAAGATCTTTGTCTCTAAATGGTATCTGATATGGAATCTCTCCACAACATAGAGCCAAATTTCCTAATACTATAAAACATTGAAGTGTTTTGATGGAGGGTCATTGGACAATTCTACACACCACATTTGAAGGTCATTGGTTAAATAGTTTTGGAGTAGAAGATGAATGAAAGAAATTTGATATTCTACAACATGGGGCAAATTTCACAGAACCAAACATTTTTGATGTGCTTTGGTAGTGGGCATAAATTAAGACAATTCTACAAACCAAATTTCAAAGACATAGGCCAAACTGTTTCTAAAGGAGAAAAAGAATGTGCATAATTTCCTACTTTGTCTCTCATGAAATAAAATATCGAACAACATATGACCAATTGTCATAGACTGGCTCCCATCTGACTGATCTGGTCTTTCAAAACAGATACGTTGTAAAAGATGTGTAGACATTACAATTCTCATATTTTACACACTGCCATGCTCTCTGTAAATGTGGATCAGTCTCTAACTAGAAGGGAGGTAATTGTGAGTCTCTAACTAGAAGGGAGGTAATCTGAGCCAATAAATTAGGAATACAAGAGTTCAGTTACTTTACACATACTCACGGCCTGGGAGCAAGGCTACAATTGTCATTGTACCACAAAATTTTGAAAGATATTGGTAGAGGGCCATGATGTGGTTCTACACAGCAAATTGAAAGCCCTAGGTCAAATGTACATGAAGTCTGATACTCAAACACACAGGGCCACTTTTCATGGTACCAAAATGATTTGAAAAGTATTGGCAGAGGGCCATGAGACAAATCTTTATACCAAGTTTAAAGCCCTAGGCAAAACAATTTAGGTGAAGGAAATTTTACAAGATTTCCCTCTTTATCCCTATATGAAATCTGATATCCCACAACATAGGACCAGTTTTTACCATACCATAAATTTGTGATAATAAGTATTTTGGTAGAGGGTAAAAGTAGAGTTTCACATACCAATTTCAGTGCCATCTATAGGCCAATACCCTCAGAACATAGAGCCAATTTTCATAATATCACAATGATCTTAAGTATTTCGGTAGCAGGCCTTTGGCTGATGCTACAAACCAAATTTTAAGACACTTTGCTGTATTGTTTGAGAGAATATGTACAGGCAGATATGGATGGGTGACCATGGTAAGCAATCACAATACCTCACACTTAGCACTAATTGCTAAGGTGATCTGAAAATAAGTGTTTAATTTTATTATTTCTAATTTTAAGCATACTGGCTGTCTCTTAAACATAACATGACAAGCACCTCCATGTACAAATTTCAATCAGTCTCTGTGGCAGCAAGATGAAAATTAAAACATTTCTACCTAAATTTCGCTTCTAGTCATTAACAAAGAGTACAAAAGAAGGTTCTCTATTCTTTAATCTTCCTCGGAGCTTAAATGGAAGACTGGTACTGACTATGTGATAACTTCAGGACAGAAACTCAACCTTAACTTTGTATATCAGAAGCAAAACTGACCTGCTTCTAGTGATAAAGGTTTACCCCAAGCATTCATATAAAGATATCATTATTCGTTTGTCCATAAGTAATACTTGCACAAAGTTATTTGAACAGAACTTTACTGTTCATAAAAGGAACATACCCACTAAATAAAATGTTCAATACCAGTAAGAGATAACAAAACATACATGCAAGCTTCTTGAACAATGATAAATATTATGCTTGATCAGTCTTTCCCTGGCATTAAAGTTTGAAAGAGGCCTGAAAGGAATATACTAATTTCTACTGTATATTGATAGATAATAATTACTTTTAAACAAGCATTCTGAAGTATTGCAAAACAATACCAAGTCCCCTACCGGCTTTATATATGTGTTAAGAAAAAGAAGCCCAAAAATTTTCAAAGTCCAGCATCCATATTTTCCACAAAAATCACTGGACCGGAACGAAACTCAAACTTGTTCTGTATCCCATCAATATGTGTTCATATATCGAAAATCAGCTCAATACCTGCAAGCGTTTAGAAAAAAAGTCTGGAAAACTGTAATTTCCCAGAAATTTTCTAAGTCCAGTATCCATATCTTACCCAAAAATTACTGGACCGGTGTAACAGGGTAACGTGTCCCCCTGGGTAACGTGTCCCCGGGGACACGTTACCCAGGGGTAACGTGTCCCACCCCCTGGGTAACGTGTCCCCCCCCTTGGAATTTTTTTTTTTAATCGTATTGTGTATTTTCAATGCATATTTTGTTTCATAATTATTAAATCTTTTAAAATAAGTTATTTTAAAATTGAAATTTAAATATTTAATTTTTTTTTATTCTTTCACATTTCCAAAGAAGGGAAATATCTAATTGCATTGTAATTTTTTATTAAATCACTTTCTCCAAATATTTTTCAACTATTATTATTACCATTATTAATATTTTGTGATAATACCAAAGTAAATTGCGCAGAAATAATGTGAAAAAATTTTAAGAGGAGAGAGGGGGGGGGACACGTTACCCCTGGGTAGCCTGTCCCCGGGGACATGTTACCCAGGCCTGGGTAACGTGTCCCCCCCTTTGATTTTTTTCCTTTTTAGTTATAATGTATATTTTAATGCCTATTTAGTTTTCTAACAATTGAATCTTTTAAAATAAGCTATTTTTAACAAAAAATAAAAGAATTTAATTTTTTTCATTCTTTCACTTTTAAATGTGTATTTTTATATCGTTACCAATATTTCGTGATAACACCAAAGGAAATTGCGCAGAAATAATGTGAAAAAATTTTAAGAGGGGGAGGGGGGGCACGTTACCCCTGGGTAACCTGTCCCCGGGGACACGTTACCCAGGCCTGGGTAACGTGTCCCCCCCTTTGATGTTTTTTCCTTTTTAATTATAATGTGTATCTTTAATGCCTATTTATTTTTCTAACAATTGAATCTTTTAAAATAAGCTATTTTTAACAAAAAATAAAAGAATTTAATTTTTTTCATTCTTTCACTTTTCAATGAGAGGTGGGACAGGCTACCCAGGCCTGAGTAACATGTACCCCCCTTAGATTTTTTTCCTTTTTAATCATAATGTGTATTTTTATATCATTACTAATATTTCGTGATAACACCAAAGGAAATTGCGCAGAAATAATGTGAAAAAAGTTTAAGAGGGGAAGGGGGACACGTTACCCCTGGGTAACCTGTCCCTGGGGACACGTTACCCAGGCCTGGGTAACGTGTCCCCCCCTTTGATGTTTTTCCTTTTTAATTATAATGTGTATCTTTAATGCCTATTTATTTTTCTAACTATTGAATCTTTTAAAATAAGCTATTTTTAACAAAAAATAAAAGAATTTAATTTTTTTCATTCTTTCACTTTTCAATGAGAGGTGGGACAGGCTACCCAGGCCTGAGTAACGTGTACCCCCCTTGGATTTTTTTCCTTTTTAATCATAATGTGTATTTTTATATCATTATTAATATTTCGTGATAACACCAAAGGAAATTGCGCGGAAATAATGTGAAAAAAAATTAAGAGGAAGAGGGGGGGACACGTTACCCCTGGGTAACCTGTCCCCGGGGACATGTTACCCAGGCCTGGGTAACGTGTCCCTCCCTTTGATTTTTTTCCTTTTTAATTATAATGTATACTTTTAATACCTATTTAGTTTTATAATCATTAAATCTTTTTGAATAAGCTATTTTTACCAATAAATAAAAGAATTTATTTTTTTTCATTCTTTCACTTTTCAATGAGAGGTGGGACAGGCTACCCAGGCCTGGGTAACGTGTCCCCGGGGAGAGGTTACCCATTTTTTCACATTATTAGGTAATAGGTATTAAAAATATACATTATAATTAAAAAGGAAAAAAAAACAAAGGGGGGGGGGACATGTTACCCAGGCCTGGGTAACGTGTCCCCGGGGACAGGTTACCCAGGGGTAACGTGTCCCCCCTCCCCCTCTAAAAATTTTTTCACATTTTTTCTGCGCAATTTCCTTTGGTGTTATCACAAAATATTAATTATGATATAAAAATACACATTATGATTAAATAGGAAAAAAATCCAAGGGGGGTACACGTTACTCAGGCCTGGGTAGCCTGTCCCACCTCTCATTGAAAAAAGAAAGAATAAAAAAAAATAAGTTTTTTTTTGTTAGAAATAGCTTATTTTAAAAGATTCAATAATCATAAAACTAGATAGGCATTAAAATATACATTATAATTAAAAAGGAAAAAAATCAAAGGGGGGGACATGTTACCCAGGCCTGGGTAACATGTCCCCGGGGACAGGTTACCCAGGGGTAATGTGTCCCCCCCTCCCTCCTCTTAAAATTTTTTCACATTATTTCTGCGCAATTTCCTTTGGTGTTATCACAAAATATTGATAATGATATAAAAATACACATTATGATTAAAAAGGAAAAAATCCAAGGGGGGTACACATTACTCAGGCCTGGGTAGCCTGTCCCACCTCTCATTGAAAAGTGAAATAATGAAAAAAATTAAGTTCTTTTATTTTTTGTAAGAAATAGCTTATTTTAAAAGATTCAATAATTATAAAACTGAATAGGCATTAAAATATACATTATAATTAAAAAAGGAAAAAAATCAAAGGGGGGACACGTTACCCAGGGGTAACGTGTCCCCTCCCCCCCCTCTCTCCTCTTAAAATTTTTTCACATTATTTTTGCGCAATTTCCTTTGGTATTATCACAAAATATTAATAATAGTAATAATAATAGTTGAAAAATATTTGGAGAAAGTGATTTAATAAAAAATTACAATGCAATTAGATATTTTCCTTCTTTGGAAATGTGAAAGAATAAAAAAAAATTAAATATTTAAATTTCATGTTTAAAATAACTTGTTTTAAAAGAATAAATAATTATGAAACAAAGTATGCATTAAAAATACACAATAATGTTAAAAAAAAAAATTCCAATGGGGGGGACACGTTACCCAGGGGGTGGGACACGTTACCCAGGGGACACGTTACCCTGGGACACCGGTTCGGGGGCTTTTGTGTTTCACCAACACATCTTGTTCACTCAAAACTTTTGTATTGTTTGGCATCAGCAAGTATCATTATGTCAGTATGTTTCCTAAACAACAAACATGAGGAATGTGCAGTAGAACCAATAAGAAAACTATTACAAGTGACAAATTGGATGCGGTTAAAGACGGGATTTGTCTTAACACATTGCCCTATGGCAAAATTTTGGACTGTTCCAAGTTGGAAGGGGTTGCAGACGACAATGTCAAGTTGGTGAAATTTTAGAGATCGTTGTATTTTGGGTCAGAAATCATTGTGGATAATGAAGAAATTACTTGTCACAAGCAATTTCTTCATTGTCCACAATGTTTTCTCAAGCGTTTATCTTGAGGGGCGTCACTGTGAGGGAATGGGTTCAGGGCGCCCAGTAACCTATAAATACCTATAAATACCTATATTATCCTATATTTCTTGACCTTACCTATAAAAACCTATAATATCACCCATTTTGCCCCAAATTCCTATAAATACCTATATTTTTGTGTCTTGCTAAGCGATGATTACAAATTTAAAACAAATACTTTCAAAATAGCAGTTTTCTATGATTAGTCCCCTACCGGCGAAGCCGAAGGGGACTTTAGGTTTGCACTCTGTCCGTCAGTCAGTCCGTCAGTCCGTCCGTCCGTCCGTCCGTCCGTCCGTCTGTCCGTCAGTCCGGTGAATTAGTTTTCCGGACTTTTTTTCTAAACGGGGGTAGCTATTGAGCTGATTTTTTGTATGTAGACCCGCATTGATGAGTTACAGAACAAGTTTGAGTTTCGTTCCGCTCCAGTGATTTTTGAGGAAAATACGGATGCTGGACTTAGAAAATTACTGGGAAATTACAGTTTTCCAGACTTTTTTTCTTAATGCTGGCAGCTATTGAGCTGATTTTTGGTATGTAGACCCGCATTGATGAGTTACAGAACAAGTTTGAGTTTCGTTCCGCTCTAGTGATTTTTGGGGAAGATATGGATGCTGGACTTAGAAAATTTCTGGGAAATTACAGTTTTCCAGACTTTTTTTCTCAATGCTGGCAGCTATTGAGCTGATTTTTGGTATGTGGACCCGCATTGATGAGTTACAGAACAAGTTTGAGTTTCGTTCCGGTCCAGTGATTTTTGGGGAAGATATGGATGCTGGACTTAGAAAATTACTGGGAAATTACAGTTTTCCAGACTTTTTTTCTCAATGCTGGCAGCTATTGAGCTGATTTTTGGTATGTGGACCCGCATTGATGAGTTACAGAACAAGTTTGAGTTTCGTTCCGGTCCAGTGATTTTTGGGGAAGATACGGATGCTGGACTTAGAAAATTACTGGGAAATTACAGTTTTCCAGACTTTTTTTTCTCAATGCTGGCAGCTTTTGAGCTGATTTTTGGTATGTGGACCCGCATTGATGAGTTACAGAACAAGTTTTAGTTTTGTTCCGGTGTCCCAGGGTAACGTGTCCCCTGGGTAACGTGTCCCCGGGGACACGTTACCCAGGGGTAACGTGTCCCCGGGGACACGTTACCCAGGGTAATGACCCTGGGTAACGTGTCCCACCCCCTGGGTAACCCACCCCAAGGGGGGGGACACGTTACCCAGGGGGTGGGACACGTTACCCCTGGGTAACGTGTCCCCGGGGACACGTTACCCAGGGGGACACGTTACCCTGTTACACCGGCCATTTTTGTAATGTTAAGTTTTCATAGAGTTAAGGGTTGATAAGGGTTAACAGATGACCTTGAGGAAGGTCAAATTGCATGGAACAGATAGATATCATTGAAAGGAAGTTGAATGCAAAATTCGAGTTTTTTATGTCAAATACTTTTAGAGAAAAGGCAAATGTTAGGTTTTCGGAGTAAAATGTTAAGTTTTCGTAGAGTATGTCAAATACTTTTGGAGAAAAGGCAAATGTTAAGTTTTCAGACAGACTGACAGACACGAGTAAAGCAATATGCCCCCGATCTTTCGATACAGGGGCATAAAAATGAAGAAATCACTTGTGACAAGTTCAAGCAATTTCTTCATATGCCACATTGTTTTCAACCCTAAATATAAGAACTGTAAAACATGCATTTGAATGAAATGGTCATCTAAGACATCTTTCAATTCACACAAGTGTTTCACTATTTGGGAGAGAGTTAACCCATTACCACACAGTGACTCCTTTTGACTCCCCACAAGATAATGGCTTTGGAAAACATCGTAGAAAATAAAGAAATTGCTTGTGACAAGCAATTTCATCATTAACCACAATGTTTTCCACATAAAATGACCAAAAAATTCAAAATTTCATTCACTTGAAATTGTCGTCTGCATCATCTTTGACCTAGTCTAAAATTTTGTTGTTTGGTAAAGAGAAATGAGCCAGGATCTGGAAAAACGTCCCTTAAGGCTTTTGAGCCCAACATAGATCCAGATCAGCCTGTGCATACGCACAGTCTGATCAGGATCCATGTTGTTCTCTATTAGGTTCCTCGTGACCTGCAGTAACTTAAAGAGAGCAAAATGGATGCATAATGGACTGCATTTGACAACAGGCTGATCTTGAAACTTGATTCTTACAAACGCCAAAAGGGACGTTTTTCCAGATCCCGGCTCAAATGTTTACCTTTGGAGCATCAGACCCAATGGAGACATACGGACCTCGTCTGGCCTTCAGCGTGAATCTCATAATCTGTCTCTTTGCAAACAAAAACAGCAGAGAAAATATCTGAAACATGAGGGAAACATTTGATCCTTTAATGAGCAATGACTAATTTTGACAAACCTGTAGGATTTTAGTTCAGAAACCCTGTATAAAATGATTAATGCAACCAAACAAATGCCAACAAGAGGACCATGATGGTCCTATATCGCTCACCTGAACCAAAATGATATGAGCAATACTTTTGTTCAATTTGATTAATATTAATGACTGAAAACAAACTTATGGTCTATAACATTGTGAAAATCCAACTCATCCGAGATCTAGTGTTAACAAGGTCGAAACCAACTGAAAATGGCAATTTTGTCAATTTCAAGGGCATGTAACTCTTGATATTCTGATTAGATCAGACTGAAAATGGAACTTAATCACGATCTTATGGTCCCCAACATTGTGTCCAAGTTTTGTCTTGATTGATCAATAATTGTAGACTCTAGAGTATAAACAAGGTCTAAAACAGCCAAAAACAGCAATTTTATCAAATTCAAGGGCACATAACTCTTGACTTTCTGATCAGATCAGACTGAAAATATAACTCATATGAGATCTTATGGTCTCCAACATTGTGTCCAAGTTTTGTCTTGATTAATTAATATTTGTAGATTCTAGACTGTAAACAATGTCGAAAACAGCCAAAAATGGCAATTTTGTCAAATTGAAGGGCACGTAACTCTTGACTTTCTGATCAGATCAGACTGAAAATCGAACTCATCTGAGATCTTATGATCCCCAACATTGTGTCCAAGTTTTGTCTTGATTGATTAATAATTGTAAATTCAAGAGTGTAAACAAGGTCGAAAACAGCCGAAAATGGCAATTTTGTCAAATTCAAGGGCACATAACTCTTGACTTTCTGATCAGATCAGACTGAAAATTGAACTCATCCGAGATCTCATGGTCTCCAACACTATGTCCAAGTTTTGTATTGATTAATAATTGTAGGTGTTAGAGTGTAAACAATGTTAAAAGTAGCATTTTTTGACATTCAAGGGCAGATAACTCCGCACATTATGGTCTGATCAGACCCAGGGTTTTCCCGGACGCAGGATATTGCGTCCTAGACTCTTAAAATTGGTTTCAGGACTCTTAAAAATATATTATGTGCGTCCCATGGGACTCCCAAATAAAAGTACAAGTACTAGCTTACTTGAAGTGGTATGATCGTCTAGATTATCGAAACTACACCTGCTTACATTCATGTAGGAATTTTTAAGCAGACATTATGTGCATGACATCAAACACATTCTTGACATACGCTTGAATAAGGTTCCATTTTTATTACTCAAAATAAGAAATACTCCTATAGGGGGGGGGGGGGGGGGGGGGGGATTTGTACCCAAATTGTTTTGTACTTTTCTGTGACTTTTCCTAATTTTTACCAGATTTGATAAAATCAAGACTACCGAGTACTTCCAGATGGGAGAAAGTGTAATACGAAAATCCAAACATTTTCCTGTTTTCTGGGTAGCATTGGAACTCTGAATCATCAAATTCCAGTCCTAAGTGTTCTTTGTAAATTACATTTATAAATTAAATTTGATTTTGATATTATTCAGATTGATTCCACCATTTTGGTCAACACAAACCCTATGACAGGCTGGATGCCTATATTTTGTTAAACATACAAAGCCAAATACTAATAATGGGTCTGAGTTTGCTGCAGTCTTTTTAAATATGGCCAATATTTGGTGTTCATATTTAACTGATTTTCTAAGAAAGGACTCTTAAAATTAACACAAGGACTCTCAAAAATCATAGCTGAGGGTCCCAAGGACTCCTTCTTTAGAAGATCCAGGGAAAACCCTGAGACCCATAATCGAACTTGTCCGAGAACTTATGATCCTACTTGTTTTGGCCAAGTTTGCCTAACTTTTGTGGATGCTAGAGTGTAAACACCCCATTTGTTGACAGACGTCGGACAAAAAGTGACCACAATAACTCATCTCGAGCACTTCGTGCTCAGGTGAGCTAAAAATATATGATTAGGTGATTTACTGTCGCAACTTTCAATCAATTCATTGCAAATTCCACCCAACCATGCGATCATGAAAATTGTGAGAGGAAAAACGTGGTGGTCAAAATGGACAATAACTTCGACCCCATATTTTCATTTACTGTGCTGGGCGAGTGTTTTACTTCTAGGGAGAAAACATATAAGCTACACTGTATGTATGGTCATTGAGAATGGTATTTAATAAAGTCTTACCAGAACACCAGCAGCTATGATCCAAATAAGGTTGACCAAGGAGAGATCTGGAGCCATGTTGTTTACAAGCTGTCTATTATGCACACTGCTCTTTTATCCGTTATACTGCTTGTTCCTACTTTACACTGCTCTATTCATTGTCATTGTCTATTCTGTTACTTTGTCTGTAAATAAATGTGACCCATCTCGCTAAAAGGGACCTTATCGGATGTGTCAAAAATAACGACCCTAGTCAGTCACTTTTCACTTTTATGTAATTTTCTAAATCCGGAATGTTTTCCCTATCTTGCTATCTGTTCATTTTTCGCATACGGGATCTGGTTGACCTGTGATAAGTCCGACAAGTTTGTCAAAATTTGGATTTTTGGAGTTCGGATAAGGTCCCTTTTAGCCCGACAGGTCACAAATGTAAAACAAAATTGGATATCTAGGGTGGTATTCACCAACCTATCCAATCCCTGTTACTTCAAAATCACAATCAATCAATCAGATTGGCTGAGACATACATGATAATTATGTCGTCCAATCAGATTGCCTGTAAGGTAATTTTGCTTTAGACAATCCATTTAGAAATGTTGCTAAATACAGTCCCTAAGCTACAGATAAGAGGGGGCTATGGCTTCTCAAAATGCAATATTTCTTAAATTGTTTATCAAACCCTATATTGTGGATGCTCATTAGAACATTGGGTTTGGATTTTAAACAACAAATGGGTCACTAATCGTTACTGATGTGGGAAATGTTTTTTTCCCACACATTCACACTTAGCTTATAATTTCTGATAAGACATTCAAGTTGAAAATTAAGGGCAATTTATGGACATTCAGCAGCCATCAAACAACCAATTTCCGGACATTTCTGAGAAAATTACAGATTGGTACAATGAATTTCTTCAGACTCTTCAAATGATATAATAGACTTGACATACATTAATTTGTATTCCCAGTCATAAATGCATTCTCCTTACCGGCGTCTATACAGAATTTGCAAAACATTTCCTTTTTATCGTTGGTACAAATCCAGGGCATGTTAGTTTTTCAAGATTACACATGTATGTGTGGCTTTTTCTTTTTCGCAATCCGATCACAATCGTCATTCTCATCGCTGTTTCCCAGTGACTGGGAAAGGCCTTCGCCATGGGCCATAGTCACATTGAAATCCCAAATGTCACATTGTTTTAGTCAATGACTAGGTCCTTGACTCCTTGTCCCATTGAATTTTGTTGTAGTCAAGAAAGGAGAAATTTTACTCTATATTTGTCACATCAGTTTTCAAAATGTCACATTGATTTTCTAAGAGGATGGGCCATTGTCACATTAAAACAAGAGCTGTCCGAAGACAGTGCGCTCGACTTTCTAAGTTGCTTTGTATAAAGGGGGCATAACTCCAAATATAGTGGAGCCAGGGTCATGGGCCCTGATAGTAAGGTAGAGGGTGTGATGGTGAATAAGTATTCCAAGTTTGGGTTGAATCCCTTTGATAGTATGAAAGTTATTGATGTTTGAAAAAACTTTTGTTGCAACGCCGACGCCCGGGTGACAGTATAAGCTCTCATTTTCTTCGAAAAGTCGAGCTAAAAATGTTTAACAAAATCAATGGTTTCCTCCAGGATTTTCACTTAAATTCACTAACATTTGTATTGTCCGTATGATCATTAGGATCCTGATCATTATTCATATTGTCCGATTTGTCACTTGACTCGCAAGATCTTTTTCCAAAGAATTGGGATTTTTTTTATTGTGATTTTGCGGTCAAGTCAGATATGCCTGAGTACTGTTTTCCGCTTAGTCATCAGAGACCTGTACCCCGTCTGTAAATTAGACTGGGACTACTAGCGATTTTTTATCTTGCATAAAATGCCGTTAAATGATTTTCTCGTTAGTTATAAAGGGGCTTGAGTTTTATTCTTTCTTCTATTTTAAAAAAATGCAGGGTTCAACACTAAGGCACGTCCGACAGACATTCACTGCCTGTTGCTTCGTCCGGGCTAGTAACACCCGCAAGATGCTCAGGGCTCTCGGAAACGACAGTACTGTCGTCTGAGACGACAACTTTTCTCAGTGGACGACAAAAAATCCTATCAAAGGATTCCACCGGACGACAACTTTTTTTAAGGCACGCGTCCGTGACCCATTACCTATCGAACAACATACAACAAGTACACAGTCATTGTCTATGATAATTAGCTGTCAATTAGCCTAACTACTTTCTGAAAAATCGATAATGACCGTATCTAAGTGATACCTAAGTCGGGTAGACAGCAGTGGTAGGCGTGGCGTTAATTACCGCTTACAGCCAATCAGAATCAATTATCGGTAGACGTTGTAGGTGGAGTTTGAGTCTCAACAAATGTTAATTAGTCCTTACCATACGATGTTATTAGACGATTGTGAAACCAATAACTTTTGATTGAAGCAGTTGATTGACAAAATCATCTTTCGGTAATTGAATTCAATTGTTTACTTAGAGTTAGACAGGGATTGATTTTCCCCGGTTGAAATTCTGAGCAACTGGCCCGCTCAACCTTTTTTTTTTTAAAGTTTCATACTTTTAAAAACCAGCAAATACATTAATCTATCGTAAATTTGAATGAGCTTATGCATTGGCCTTACTTGATAAAGAAAATCCAATGATCAACTTTATAAGTATCCATTTAAACTTTCCATAGAATCACATACGCATGTCTTTGTGTTAAATTTGTCAGCATATGACTGTGTATACATTGATTTTTCTTGGGACACTGCTATCGGGGTAGACTAACCTTTTCCGCTACAGTGACCCTTTACCTAGTAAGTTTCTATCCTTTGTGAACAATTTAGTCAGGAAGCTCTAAGCCTCTTTCTGTATTTGATAAAGTTTAACTGTGAAAATTTGATCCCTTATTTTTTGGACTGTTCCAAATTGAGAGATATCACTCAAAAAAGATGCAACTTTAGAAAATATTTTTTTCATCATAGATCTAGTTTTCGTATATCTTTTTTTTTCAATTGCAATTTTCAAAGCTTGAAATTGTTTGGGATATCACATTGAAAGCAGCATTTAGAAAAGAATATTCAATTCAACCAAAACCTGCATTTTGCATTTTCCAAGCCATCACCAGACAACAAAATTTTACAACATTCCAAATTGAAAGTCGATGCAGAAAACTAACTAGATGTTGATAAAGATGGACTTGTACAATATAGCATGCAAAACATTGAGGCAAAAAGACAAAATGCTGCTTATCTTCATTTGTCTCGATGTTTTTGCAAAACTTTATCTTCTTTGGTGTCAAAAGTTTCAATTTGTGGGAATGGATTAAGAGAAAGAAAAATCACCATTGGCTTTGTAATCTAAAAACCTTGTAAATACAGCCTGATTTAGGGTTAAAAGTTTGTCATTTTGTGAAAACATTTCACTTCAGAGCGGTAAGGAATCCATCTTTATAATTATGGAATCCAAATTTTCTGTATGGAATCCAACTTTTTCTGAAGTTGGATTCCTGGAATCCTACTTTCAAAATCCTACTGAGAGCTCTGATGCTAGCCCAACTGGTCGTCCTTACTTCAAATCTTAAATTCACTTTCACCGTAATTGAAGCGGAGAATACATTCATTTGAGATTTTTTAACTTAGACTTTTTTTCGCTTATTTCTGGTTTGTTTACTTTTTTGCAATATCCGCTAACGATGCGCATGGGTAAGGAAGAGATCATGAGAAATTTGCATAAATGGGCGGACCTTATTATCACCTGACGTCTTGAGTAGGTGATCGGGCAAATTAACCAGAGAAGAAATTCAGAAACTTACGATTGTGCTGAAAACGATCGAATACGCTTTAGATTCAGTTATTTTCTGAAAGTTTAACCAATTTCCTAAACAGAATACGTTTTATATTTATTCCTGTGTGCAAAATGCCTTAATTGATCATTTTTCTAAACCGATTTGACTTGTTTCAAAATAGACTCTTCAACGCACCTGTCAGATGCCCGAGTAATTGATCAATTAACTTCATTTAGAGTATCACTCTAAGGCAAATGAAATTTACTCATGATCTTTGAAACGCTTTTTTAAGTGCATGTTTACCGAGAATCAAGCATTTACTGGACTCTGTTATTGTTGATTTTGGTTCTACTTTCGTTTTGAAGGAAACTTTCGTAAACAACCGATAGTCGAAAGACTTGTAAAAGTTCTATCGACCTATCGCTATATTAAGGTAAAATATGGCGATACAGCCATAAGTCGACATATCTTTTCACCACCATTTCTCCCGAAATGGAAACTTTTTGTAAGGGCTAGTGCGCATTTGGTCCGGGCTCATAGCATCTGGCAGTGCTCAGCAAGCCCGTCGGTCTTGTAGCCAAAAAAATTAATGTTGAACCCTGAAATGTATTTGATTTGAGACACTACCGAAAGGGACTTAAAATATATAAAAAAAAATGCCAGTTTCTAATAGGACTTCTAGTCTATTTCCGATAGACGGGAACCATTCAAGTACCGAAATTCGTCGCCCTTGGTTACCACTACAGAATCAGTCAGCATGACGTCATAGCCTCACTTTCATTTTTTCATCGAGGGTACTTCCTCAGTCTTTATCGTTACGGGATACCATTTTTGAGGCAGAATATTTCAAAAATACATCCTTAAAATTCATAAACATAACTCTTTCCTTAAAAAATGTGATTTAAACTTTCTAACTTCCAACGCATTTTTGATAATCAGGCTTAGTCGTCGAGATATCAGGGCTTTTCTTCCAGAAATTGGGAAGGGGCCCTGGTCAGTCATTTTGGGAAATTTAAGCATGATTTTGGTCAAATTGGGAAAAAGAAGACACAGGAGAATAAATGTTCATATGAAAACAACTGTTCTTAAACAACACTTTATAACCAGAATAACTTCAAATTATAGAACACACACTGATTCTTTGTGACTAAGAATTACCAGTAGGTAATTGATCATTATTCATTTTCAAATTTTGGGAATTTTTCTTTTGAAAATTGGGAAATTCTTACTTTGAAATTGGGAAAAAAGGAGCTATTTTCCAATTGGGAAGCCACCGAATTTCGGCCTCTGTTATAGAAGGAAGAAAAGCCCTGGATATTAATGCTGAAAGTTGATAATGCTTTAACGAAAAAGACCGAATCTTTCACCTCCACCGAATGAGTGCAGGTCCACACTTTATGACTGACAACATTTTTGATTGACTGAAGGGATTGTGCCGACCGAATCAATCGTCCACTCGATTCGAAGTTGTAAAAACGTTTTCATTGCATGAATAGAGATTCGATAATGCTTTTTACACTAAATTCGGTGCATTTCTCATCAAATTAACTACATCTTCTTTATTTCTCCATATTAACTTAAGATGAAAAAAAATCACGCATGTCAATCTAAATTCCGCGGGCAAGTTTGATTTTGTGCGGGACCATGTACGCACAGAATTGTCAATAATGCGGAATTTTGATTATTTCGACAGGATTCCCGCAATCCCGCAGCCTAGATGCAACCCTGGAAAATGCATATCACATGCCGCCAAAGCAAAATAAGTGGATATTCGTATAAATATTTTGAATTGTGTCCGAGCAACGTTCCTATCCGAATACCTTTCCTTTAACCCAATTCTTATTCTTGCATGATTATGAGGTGGTTCGCTAGTCCACACAGTCATGAAATGTCGCTACTGCAAATTTCATCAAATTCGTGCAAATATATACCTCTCACTTTGCGCATGCAGCTCTGAATGTGGATTTCGAAGAGCACATTTTAAAACCCGCGATCTAAGCAAAATAACGAAATGGGTATAATTAATGAAAACAAAGCGAAATGTATCTGTAGTAGCGAAATGGATAAGACTACTAAACGTGGATTAAGTCCTCGAAATTGACAAGTATATAGGTGTCACTCCTCAACGAAACGGGCCTATTAAATATATAGTAAAATGGGTCAATTTGGCAGCTTCTAGCTCCTCTCAGAAGTCTTTGTGGCACATTTTACTTAGTCTGCCTGAAAGACCATTACTTTGTCTTTAATTTACTACCAAGAAAGTGGTATCAATAGCACCATCAGCTAAAATCACGCACCCGTGAACACAGCCACCCTTGAAATTTGCCATCTATTTCGGGATCTGCATGTGACACACCCCCATGAAAGGTCACGACCGCGCAAGAAACTAGTTCCCAACAAATTCCTTAAAACACGTCATAGCAGTACACTAATGGTCTGCCAGTATACAGAACCACATTTCACGCATCTGCCTATTCTATAGACACAGAATCAATGCAACAAAAGGAGCGAATCTATTTTTGACGGAACTATGTTTGTATACTACGACCCGGAAGCATTTCCCGTTGTGGAGTGTCTCCTAGTGCTTCTGCTTCTGCTAGGTACTCCCAGGCAATCAATGTTGATTATTAATGGGAGGGGACACCTATCACCAGGTTGTGTTAGTGAAAGAAAGTTGCGCTACAAGATAAAAGGATAAAAGAGATAAAAAGTAAAAGAGGAGGTAGTATTACATTGGGATTATCGAGTCCACCCTTGATGCGAACATAGTAAGGTTGGGAATTGATTTCACTTCAAATGGGAGGGAATTCCATAGTCGGATGGTTCTGGGAAAGAAAGAATTTGTGTGATATAGGGTACGTGACTATGGGATAAGGTAATTGAGGTTACGAGTTGGAGTTAAGTAAAGTGGTTATGATCGACGTATACATGACCATTTCTAATTTTATAAAAGTATATCAGAGAAGATTGTATATGTCGTTGATGGAGGGTTTTCCAGTGGAGGGATTGAAGCATACTAGAGACACTGCTTGTACAGTCGTAGTTGTTAAGGACATAACGTGCTGCAGCTCTTTGGTTTTTTTCTAATTTCATGGAGTGGGATGTTTGGCAAGGGTGCCAAAAAGAGGAGCAATATTCAAGCTGCGGCCGGATATATGTTGTGTAGGCTTGGGCTTTGACTTGTTGATTGGGAGAGCGGATGTTTCTTCTTATAAATCTAAGAGAGTTATTTGCTTTTGCAGTGATGTTATTTATGTGGGTTGACCAATTCAAATCAATTCTAATTGTGACCCCTAGGTATTTAGTAGCCTCAGTAGTCTGGAGTTGGATGTTATGGGGCATATAGGGGTAGATGAATGGGATTTTCTTGCGGGTGATTCTCAAGACCTCGCACTTGTCCGGGTTGAACTCCATGGCCCAGTCCCGTTCCCATTTTTCCAGTGCTCTCAACTATTTTGAAGGATATTTGCATCTGACTCGGACTTGACAGTAAGGTAAACGATGGTGTCATCTGCAAAAAGTGTTGCTTTACTTTGGATACAGGATGGGAGATCATTTAATTAGAATAAAAAGAGGCAAGGACCGAGCACTGAACCTTGAGGGACCCCTGAAAGAACAGGGAAAATAGCAGATGAATGGCCGTCAACCACTACTCTTTGGGAGCGATTTTTAAAATAAGGATCTAATCCATCTTGAGATCAGAGGATGGATACCTAGCTTATTTAGTTTGAAAATGAGTTTGCTGTGATCAACCTTATCGAAAGTTTTGCTGAATTCCGTTACAATTGTATCTGTTTGTTGGGACCCCTGTTTGTTGATCATTTTCAAGATTGTCATAGGCTTCTTGGGTAAAACTGATTAGTTGTGATTCACAGCTATGTTTAGCTCTGAAGCCATGCTGGAACTGGCTCAGTAGGTTATTCTGGTCAAAGTGACTCATTATATTTGTGACTAGGATATGATCCGTGATTTTCGATGCTATGCAAGTTAGGGAAATATGCATATAATTGCTGGATTTTGACTTTGGACCCTTTTCAACTCCACTGGCCTTTCAGGCCAGCGGGCTATTTACATGGCGGTGTGTCCGTCGTGCGTGCGTCCGTGCGTCCGTAAACCTTTTCTTTAAAAATCTTCTTCTAAAAAACTAATGGATGGATTTCAACCAAACTTCACAGGAATGATCCTTGGATGTCTCTCTCTCTCAGATTCCTCCAAAGAATTTGGATTGAACCAGAATAACCTTAGTTATCTGCCCTTATGTCAAAAATAGCTGGTTTTGACTTTGATTTTACTCTAAAATCTACAAGTATTGACCAATCAAAGCAAAACTTAAACCGAATATATATAAGCATTATATCCTGCCTGAGTGTGATTTTCATCTTGATCGAAATCTTGCATCATGAATTATGTGCCATTGAATTTGACAAAATTGCCATTTTCGACTTTGTTTTCTCTCTAACAACCACAAATGTTAACCAATCAAGATGATACTTGAAAAGAATATTGTTGGCAACAGGATCTTGCTTATGTGTAATTTTCAGCTTGATCACACTGTTACAATCTGAGTTATGTGCCCTTGAAATTGAAAAAAAATTCAGTTTTCGACACTGTTTTCACCCTTGCAGCCATGACTATTGACTAATATAGACAAATTTAAACAGAATAATGCGGATTATTAGATCTTGCATGAGTGTAATTTTCAGCTTGATTATAAACTCACATGCTGAATTATGTGTCCTTGAATTTGGCAAAATCACAGTTTTCAATTTTATTATTGCTCTAACATCCCCAAAATATTAGTCAATCATTTACTTTCTTTTTGCTTTGACCACATGATAGCTGCTTTTTACTTTGTTTTTGCTGTCTGTAAGAACCACAAATATGAAAAATCTAGTCAAAACTTGGATTAAATATAAAAAGAAATTCAGGCCTGTGAAGCGACTCAAGACCTTCAGGTCTTTCTAGTTTTTTTATACTCCCGCAAACGACTGGGGCTACTGTTGGACTTCTCCAATCGTCGGGGACAACACCAGTTTCTAATGACAGATTGAAGATGACCTTGAGAAATGGGGCTATTTCTTGGTGTAGTTATTTGAGATTTCTGGGAGATATTTCATCAGAGCCGGTAGCTTTGTTAGGGGAAAGACCATGTAGAGGCTTGTCTTTGCCTTCAGTTGTAGCTGTGATGGGCTATATTGTGTATAGTCTAATAATTGTTAACAGGTTACCAATTGATCTTTTATATGGCATTTAACCCATTACTACTCAGTAGCTCAGGACTAGGTTTTGAACAAACAATAGCTCTTTTTAACTCCTTTCATTTTTAACCTTAAAAAAGTCTGACAATCCTTTAAAATTCAAACTTTTCTTTTATATGATAACGATAATTTGCTAGTTTTTGGAACCGTTGCAAAAGGAGTCGTTGTCGTTTAAATATCATCGAAATGGAATTAGGCGTTCGCGATCAGGTTTCCAAAAGAAATGATAAAATTCTGATAGACTTCAAACCAATAAAGTGGATGCAGCAATGACTAGACAAGATCGTTACAAGACGTTGACGATCTTTAACTATTCAAAGCTCCTTAATCTATCATTATTCACACCATGTACAAGTAAACAACATTCAAATTCGGTGATGGCAGATAGAAGGCCCATAAAACATTTTGGGCCATATGTTTGTCACATTATTAAGACGTCAAAATCTTACGTAACGCCTGCATCAGGGATATCATCGGCAAGGGACGTTTGAAATTAGTCCTGTGTGTGATGTAGGGTCAGGTCTCGTTTTTTGTCTGAGTTTCGCTAGCGTTGGGGAGCAGTTAAACAATTTGTACGGCTTGGGATATGCCTTGCAACATGAACGCCATAAAATTCAACACTAAAATAGTATACCATGAGACGACATGTTAGATCACTGAGACAACACATGTGTACTTTCATTCATCAGAGACTTGTGACAATAGATACTGAAGCATAAAAGTCGCCAGAAAACCGCAGTACGAGGGGTGATCCAAAAATTCGTAAAATGGACCCATATCTCCCCTATTACTAGCTTGATCAGGCTATAACTTGTTAATATTGTAGTTCATTATCTACAGTCGGCATAAAAATGAAAATGTTTACAAAACGAGTTCTAGCGGCCGTAAACTGCGTTACCATAATAACGCATACACGCTTAGGCGGGGGAGCATCAAAATTTTGTACATAATCGTTAAGTAAATCGAATTTTATTAAATTTCGGTGCGAATTTTTTGGTGCTAATAATTTTGGCGAAAGTACATGTATGACGTCGAGAAGTCAATTTGTGTTCGTTGTTGTTAAGGTAAACTCAGCAAAAGTTCTAATCGGTCACCTTATACTTTGCGCCATAAAATCAATAAACAAACGATTCCAAACATTTTTTCTGGTACACTGTTGAAGAAATCAATTTCCAACATGACTGTTGCAATTCCATTATTTTAAGACTTTTAAGTAAGATCTAACAACAGTTCTTAAAGAGGTACCCTCGATTTCAAAATTCACAAATCAAAAAGAGCAGTGTTAGTAACGTGTGTGGTCACCGTTAGCTTCAATAACAGCTACACACTAGCTTGTCGTGGAAAGGATAATGTTAAGACAGTCAATCACAATCAAATCCGTTACTCTGAAACTCACCGTGACAGCGATAAAAGAGCACATGTCCGTCGGAAAACTGATGTAAAGTTGTGGCCAAAATTGTTAAGAAGACGTTGGCCAAGACAGCCCTGGTAAAGAGAAGGTAACGTCGCACCAAAACTAGACGGATATTTCGATGACGTCTACAGATAACAACACCTGAGTGGCTACTTTCAACAAATTCCAACACTTTACTGCACAGTCTGTGGTGTATGTTGCCTTCATGTCGACCCCGCAGTCAACCTTAAGTGATTGAAGCCGGTAGGAATCTGTTCCTTTCATATGACAAAGGGAAATAATGGTCCTGGCGATGTATGGTAACTCGTCGTCTCCGTTTCCGATGGCGAACTGCAGCACTTCCGGTGACCCGAAATTCCATGTGTAAGGCATTGATGGTTAAAATAGGCCTACGTAAACGTTCTGGCGACTTGAAATGGATGGAAACGAATAATCAAAACTGCATAAAAGAAAACAAGGCTCGATTGCCACCTACTTCCGGTTTTTTCTTCAACAAAATTTTGCCAGTCGTAAACGAAGGCCCCGTTGTAGCATTTCGACGGCCCTGCCTCGCACTTCATGTGTCATTCTGGTCATGTTATGTGTTTTTCGGATTATACAGTCGATAAAGACCTCACGTGTATAAACTGGATCGTGGCTTTTGTTGCACGAAAACTTTTCACGTGCAAATCGGGAAAATGATGTACATGGACATCTTAACCACCCCTCAATGTTTCAGCGCTCTCAAAGATACGCATAGTCAATGATATGGGCAAAAAATAACACATGTAAAATTTTACACTGATTGGTTGATTAATAATCGAGATATTGCAATTTTAAAAGTGACCGATTAGAACTTTTGTTAAGTATATAATAATGATACGTTGAATTGACATCCAAGATTGCTACTTCAATAGAGGATAATGAATGCCAAGATAGTCTTGTAATCGATCAAAACCTGATTTACGACGTTAGAACTGGGTAAATAGTGGCGCTTTGGTGGTAGATCGATCTTAAAACAGCCAATTAGAGAAATGTTCAATATTTCGATTCTGAAATTGTATGATAACACTTTAAGCACATTTATACCTCAGACATTGTATGAGAGAAAATATGGACTTTAAACAAAGGGTTCATGATAGCGTTAAGTTAACGTCGCGTTTGACGTTCTTTCTTCCCCGCATCGCGCATAGTCTCTGTCTGAAATTTGTCACTGAACAATAACTGCTTTATGTATACTATTTAAAATTTCCACATTTAATGTACAGATGTCACATTTAATGACTGTATAACTTTTGTTTTGATAGTCAATACTCCTAGATTTTAATTAATCCATTATACGAACTTTTGGATCACCCCTCGTACTTGGTCTCCTCGCGTACGTCATCAAGTTCAGTGAATTATGAAAATGACACCTAGCTCAAATGTCTTAAGAAAACATCGGAAAACCCCCTATTCGCACTATTCAAAATCGGACCTTTTTCTAAGCAATTGAATATATACCCTAATTCAATTTCAATTTGATAATACTAATACACAAAGTTACCAAATAATTCCAGCCATCCTCTGTGCACCCTTTCTTTTTTGAGTCAGATTATATAAAATAGTTGTTTTATTTCTGCTTGAAGAAAAATGAAATTCAACACCAAATAATGAAAGGGTACTGTGCTGCAAAGCCATTTTTTTTATTAAAAGGACTTATTTCATCTGCTCCCAAGCTATACCATTGAAAAGGTATTTAAATTCTCTAAAAACTTTTCATCTATCAAAAATGTGTAATATAATCACTTATGCATCTTTTTAAGATCAGGTGCAGAAAGGGTTAAAAACCAATAATTCTTATCTCCATCCGGTTTGTTTAAAATCACCCTTGACCCCATCTCTTTGAGTGGTAATGGGTTAAGGCATTGTCAATAATTAATCTATTCCATGTATTACATGTATATGTCCTGTCTGAGGTTCTGGTGAAGTGGAGGGTGATAACCAGTTTGTAATGGTCTGCTTGGACTTCACTTTGCTCGGGAAATTATGTTCACAAGCATTATTGTCAAAAACATACTATATATAATTTAATTCTAAATATTTTTTTTTCACAAATAGTAAGCCTAAACACTTAAGCAGCATCGCACTACATTGCATTAACGTATACAACCCATCATTAGCACCGAAGAGCCAGATGCGAAATTTGAAAAGTGCCAGTAAATCCTAAACTGTGTTATATTTCCATTCCAAACACAAAGATAAGCATCTTGAACAGTTTAGAATTTTGAATTAATGCATAATTATGGAAATATTTGACAAAAGCATTATAAATTACCTCCCTTGCATATGAATATAGAGTAAAAAGATATTTGTAAATTATTTTCTTCTTGAAGCATAATCTTGAAATCCGGCACGGTGAATCAACTTATTTGAAGTGTATTTACAAGTGTGTGTAATTCGATGCATGTCCCAAGGCTAGAAAGTGGTGTTTTTTTATGATGGGTCATATAACCTAAGACTTTCCTTCATAGAATAACTGATAACGCTTAGAAATCGAAGTGCTGAGAGCACTATAATTGGACGTCTCTGATTGATTGAGCGGAATTGTTCATGATCGATAGATATTTAATTATTTCTTTTAAATTAGACGTTTAAATTCCAAAAACACCATGAATTGTTTTTTACCTACCTAAAAGAAAGTATAAGATTTCCAAGACGACCAATTGGCTGCGTTACAGATGGAGAAGCTGGTATAATAAATGGAATGTCATGTCTTCCGAACTTGGTTGACCTCAGATGCTGGAATCATATTTTGGAAGATATTGGTCGCTGGCTGTATGATAAAGGGTGTCCCAAAAATGAAGTGAACTGTTACAAAGATCATATGAGATGCATATTTGGTCAAGAAACAAAAGAAAAAACGGAGGAAGCCATAAGAGAACTGCAGATCGCTTGGAGAGAGGATTTCAAGAAGTATTTTGATGAAAGAATATCACCGAATCTGAACAAGTTGTGTAAATGGGCCATTGAAAAACTAACATTTTTTCGATCCGTACAGTGGACTTACACAGAATCAGAGTGAGAGCATGAACAAACTTGTCAAAAGTTTAAATAAATGGAAGGAAGCTCCTGTGGACGTTGTTATCCTCTCGTTCCTTCGTCTGCATCAGTATTACATTAAAGAGATTTCAAGAGGGAGAGCTGGACTTGGTAATTATACCCTTCTTAGTCAGTATATATCAGCTAAAATAGGCTTGTCTGAAATCATTCAATTTGCTGTTTGTAAACCAGAAGATATTGTCAACTCTATCAGGTCAAACCAATTTGTCCCTGATTCAAATCAAACAGAGGCTGATATAAATGATGTTGAAAAACCGGTGGTTAACATACACATGTCACGAGCAGATGAACTTATTCAAAATGAAAGAATAGTTTTTTTCTCCAAAGTTGGGCACGTTTACAATTAAAGGAATGGATGATGTACCAAGGGTAGTAACACTTTTCCCCGAAAATTGTTCATGTACTGTGAAAATGTGTTACCATTTGATGGCTGTCAAAAAGTCCCTTGGAATGGAGATAAAAGAAAAAGGCCCCCTAATTTGTCACTCCTACAAGCAAAAGACAAAAAGACTAAGGCAGGAAGAAAACGCCCTCGTCCAGACGATTTTGATTATTTACTTGAAAAAGATGTCACGGAAAAAGACGAAAACGTCACGGAAAATCCACCCGTGACGGATCGTAACATAGACGTCACGGGAAAAGTAGGCGAGAGTGTCGTCACGGAAATGTCATCCGTGACAGACAATATTGGAAAACCCGTGACGGATGAAATCACCATTATCATAGAAGAAGCACCCATTGATGATAATGATAGATCCGTTGATGGACCAGTTTGGGTTTCCACTGGACAAGTCAGTCTTCTAGATTCCGACAGGAGTATTTTGTACAGTCCAAAAGAATGGCTCAATGACAGAATAATTGACGGTGCTCAGGAGTTACTCGGTCGACAGTTCCCACATATATACGGGTATTCTGACCCTTTTGAAGTTATGATGACAAATTCCCGTTGTGAGGCAATAGGGCATTATCGAATTTTGTTACATTTTCATTTGTGGTTATTATTCCTAATTTCATGTTTTGAAGATTAATCGAATGAAGCCTTATTTACTTTAATGTCCTCTTTTATTATTTGATTTTGTTAAACAGTTGTTATGTTTTTATGCTGTGATTATCATGTCATGTAAATGACCCTTGATTGGAAAATAAAACATATTCTATTCTATTCTATTCTACGGGTTAGATACTTGCCTTAATGCCTCTAGTTTGACATTCGTCAAACCAAGAGGTAACTTCATCCAGGTTGTAAACAGGGACCCAAATGGGAAGGGAACCCACTGGCTGACACTGTCAACTTTGCGACTCAAGTCAAAGTCAGAGATAAAGATATACGACTCGGCCTTTACTTCTATGAGTTTCCCCATTCAACAGGTCGTATGCCAACTTATGAGGGGCGGAGATCCAAAGAAAAATGACAAAATTGAACTAAAATTCATGGACTGTATATTTCAAAATAACAGTGACGATTGTGGGCTTTATGCCATCGCCAATGCGGTTGCTGAAGCATATGGCATCGACCCAACATCCCAAGAATATAACAATGAACTAATGAGAGGACATTTAATTCATTGTTTAGAAAACGGCAAAATGTCTCCATTTCCGGCACAATCACGATCTAGTCAAAACCCGAATGGTATTCGATACTCGGCTTTTCTAAAAGTACACTGTTCGTGCCAGATGCCGGACGCTGGAAACTATGTTAATTGCGACAAATGTAAAATTTGGTATCATCCAGAATGTGAAGGACTATCCCCCGAAGAAA
The DNA here is from genome assembly GCA_963680895.1 of Fragum sueziense. NCBI lineage: Eukaryota > Metazoa > Mollusca > Bivalvia > Cardiida > Cardiidae > Fragum > Fragum sueziense. Next base: position 15,003,866 of record OY804598.1, on the reverse strand, counting down.
TCCCAGACAATGATACACCATATTTTTGTAAGAAATGTCTAAGTGTTAAAAGGAAACGTAGATGAATAAATATTTATTGAATTCAAATTTTGAATTGTTGTTTATCTGTTTCAATCATACTTTTGTGATATAGATAAAATCCGTGATGGAACTAAATCCCGTGATGACTTTGTCACGGGAATATTTCCGTCACGGATATTAGGGTTTGGTGGCGTCTTAGACCGTCCCGGAAATTCTTCTAGTGTCACGGGTTTTAGTGGTCTGGTTCCCGTACCTGAAATCTACTACGGATTTAAATTCAGTTATTTACACGAATGGGTACCAGTCTAGGGTTTTAGGTGATCCCAACGCCTAATACACCCAAATACACTTCCAATTTGTTACTAAAAATAGTAACACTTTTTGATTCCAGATCGAGGCTCTGACCCAAATGTGAGTAAAGCATCCAACGTACAATGGAAATGAACGGAGGAAAGAAGAAGTTTAAGAGGAATCACACACCGTTTAGTGATGATTCCTCTGTGAATCTCGACGGGATATCATTGACTGACTTCCATTTATGGCCTTTATCGGCTTTTAAGTCATTTTTGACCCTCCGAAAAAGTAGTATCCTCGGATCTTTTGAGGACCTAGCCGCAAGGTTAAACTGTCATATTCACGTAAACCCCCCCCCCCCCCCCCCAGTGTGAAGATGATTATGTCAGTACCGAAAGGTTTATGAAGAAAGATAATTCATTATGGTATATCAATTTGATAATAAAAGCATAGCTGTTAAAGCCCATTTCCCAAACGACAAATTATTTAGACTTTTCAAGTTTGACAGCGGCTTAACCCTTTCCTAAACGGCACCTGATTCAATTTGGAAGCTCTTGCAGATAACAGTATCATGAAAGTAGGGTTTTTTTAAGTGCAAGGGCGGATCTAGAGTGGGGGGGGGTTAGGATGTCCGCACTCCCCTCCCCTCCCCCCCCCCCCTGGAATCAGCCATAAATTGAATGTTGACTATAATTAAAGCGTCAATATAGGCTTAACGATATATATAATTTAACACGTTTAAGTCATCATTTGGGCGTGGACCCCCCCCCCCCCTGGCAATTGGGCTTGGACCCCCATGAAAAATATAGTAATATAGTAACGAAAACCTTGAGGCAAAAGGAGAAAATGCTGATTAAAAGTATTTCATTATTTTGCCCCTTAAAATGATTTTTGAAACAATCTCTGTAAGACAGTCAAAGACGGATTTAAAAGGGGGTCGGGGTCCGGACCCCGCCTTGAATAGGTCGAAAATCGAATTTTGACTACACAGCGTTAGTATGGTATCTAAAATTACAAAATTCACAAATTTAAAGCCATCTTTTGGGCTAGACCTCACCCCCCACCCCTTGAAAAAAAATCCTGGATCCGCCCTTGACAGTCAAAACATTAACATTTCTTGTTTGGTAAAAGTTTAAAACATTTTTCTTTTCATTTCTTTTTTTTTTTAATTTAACGTCTCTCAACAATATTTCAGCAATAAGTTAATTTATAATTGTCCACGCTCCGCGGCTGGGAATCCATCCTGTGACCTGTCCATTATTGGCTCTAATCTAGAGCACAAACACATGCAAAATATTACCGCTCACACTTGGACAGTACGAAGGAGCTCACATGCTCCTGCAAAATTCTTTTTATATGGTTTTCAACAGCAGTAGCTCATCCTGAACTTGCATGGTGGTAATGGGCGATGGAGACAGGGTACGAATGATTACAAGCCAAAAAATCTCTTTTTTTTTCAATCAAAGTTGCAAAAATATTCCTGTAACTGAAAACTCTAATAATTAACGCAAATGACTGTATAAAATATTCTTAATACTTAGGCAGAATAAATGAAAAATGCTCGCGCGAAAATAACGACTCGCACAATGAATTATATAGTAAAAAGACCACGTGACCTTTTGTTTACTCTCTTCATGCGCAGGTCACGCTTAAAAATTTGGAACCGTATCAGGGTGTATACACCGATTAACAGTTTTAAACCGGAAGCCGAAAGTGGCGCATGCGCAGAAAAAGTGCGAGTAAGAAATCTACTTGCCAATATAATTGACCAAACGCTGACTGTCAATCAAAAACATCGATTAGCCAATGGACGATCAGAAAAATGCCATGACCCAATTGTTCTTCGTTGCACGTGTTATTGTATCGATTTATCGACTGACAATAAAAACAATCGACATGCCAATGGCAAAGAATTTTGTGCTAACAATGGACTAGGTTTACAGTTATGTTTTGATAAACCGTCGGTGTTGTTACAAAATCTCATTACTATGACTTAAATCAAGCCGTAGTTACGAGATTTTATAACAACACCTACGAAATACTATTTTGTTTGTACGAATTTACGTCACGGTAAACTGGATAAAATCGTTCCCTAATAACGATCACATCCCCATTGTTTGTCTTAAATTCTATGTTGGGCGGAGCGATTTATCGATTGGCGTTTGGTCAATTACAATAGCGAGAGAACCAACAGTGACAAATTGAACGTTTTCTCTGCTAAAATATCATAATAATTTTACACAATCAATTTTTTGTTGTTGTATGATGATCGGAAATGCTGATTTAGTGCATGAAATATTATGACACGCAAAATAATTACGAGAAAAAGAGAAATTGTTTCCAGCTAACGGGCCCTTAGAAGTGCGAGTGAACCTACCGTGAACCTACCGTGATAAACTATGCATTTTCTCTATTTATCTGGCATAATAATTTCACAAAAACATTTTTTATGTTGTGCGATGATCGAAACCGCTGACTTCGTGCATAGAATATTAGCCTATTTACGAGAAAAGGAGAAATTGTTTGCAGCTCACGGGCCTTTAGAACTGTCTTCCATTTTTAAGCCATGATCTCCTATCTCGATACAAACATAAACTTACCTTTTTTCAAACCATTGAATACGAAAATTTAAATCCAAACGACTTTAATTTCACTTTTTTGTATATCCATTGTTACATGATGAAAGAGGCACCTTTCGTTAATCCAATCTTAACACAGATAGTTATGACACGTGTGGCCTCTTGAAAGCCCCATGCAATTAATGAGCACGGTCAATCATTTAACCCTTTTCAACTTTACCCGAAGGATATATCCCCTCTAAGTCTTTGATCTCTTGTCACGTGGAGTGGCTACAATGATTGTAGGAAGGAAAGTAACAGGAAAAAAAGAATCAGGAAAAAAGTAACGGAAAAAAAAGTAACTGGAAAAAAAGTAACAATTCTAGTATAATCAGTATTGAAGCATTATTTTATATGTAGTTTTTATTTTTGATCAAATGAATATAGATTTTGAAGAGTCTATAAATAGTAGATCTAAATAAAATTATGATTTAAGAATGGTCTGAATTTGTATTTTTTCACAAAAGTATCATTTAAATTATATACATGTTTTATCATTACAATATTGGATATAACAGTATACTGTCTTATCAGGTGTTCATTGGGGATTAATGGGTGATGTGGAAGATTGACACTTTGATTTGTTTGTCTGTAATTTATCAAATGCTGAATATGAAATATAAATCTAAATAAAGGAAAAACATTATTTGAATAAAGTACCCTTCAAATTTGATTTTGTATTTAGTTAATTCGATTTTGCTCAAATATAACCTTAAAATATTATTTTAAAACAATAGATCTAATAGTAGTAATCTAATTCTACCATTCGTTTAAAGATCTATCAAACACAACATTTTTTTCATTTTTTATATAAAAAGAACTAATATTTTTGGAGAAAACATCATTCAACATTACAGTTTGTTCAAATACAACTGTAAATAAAACTCAAACAATATAAATTGTTACTTTCTTTCCAGTTACTTTTTTTCCTAGGCAACATTGTGACTTTTTTTCCGTTACTTTTTTTCCTGTTACTTTCTTTCCGTTTACCGGCTAGAATAATTCAGACAAATCATAAAAATCCCGTAGAAAAAATCTGGAATATGCCTATCCAGTGACAATGTATTCTTGTCTGAAACAAAAAATCAACATTTTTTTTTAAATAAATGTAAGATGATAAAAAAATATTAGATCTCTGGCGCATTATTTTTAAACCAATCAATGATAAGATGCAGATTTTGACTTTTTTTGCGTAATGAAATGTTTTACATGGCGAATTAAGAACAACATGGGGTTGAAAACAGCCGTTTTGTTGATCATATTCATCATCAAAGTATTCGTTTTCTATCCTTAACATTTCTTTACCGAATATTTAAATGTGTTGCAGACATGCGGTTATATTTAGATCTATGATTTAACAACATTGACACCCCCCCCAAAAAAAAAAAAAAAAAAAAAAAAAAATAATAATAATAAATAAAATAAAAAACAACAAAAAATATGTACATTTCAAAACAATTCTACCATTTCTTTTATAAAAAAATACTATTAGAATATTGTGAAGAAAAGGAAAATATGTTTCTAGATTCGTAACATTCTTCCATTTACCATGTCATAGTGTACTTTAAGTATGTTGTTTGAAAAGGGATTAACTGTTTGACGATTGACACGTTATCCCAATCAATTTGCCACAATCTTTTAATTGCCCCGACCGTCATATAGCACACACGAAGCGGGTACCGCACAGATCTAAAGAACGGAGTGACAACACGTGATGGATCTAATTAACACAGCAAATTAAAAACCGACACCATATCTTTCATAATTTCAATTCAATAGTTTATTTTATAAATAATTATAAATATATAATTTGCGGCTAACTACACATAAATTTTGCTTTAAAATGAACTAGATTTGTTTTTGAAATGTTTTCTTATTCGATGACGTGTTTGATTGAATAATAATAGGGAAATATTATATGCGTACAGGTAGGCCAGAAATTATTATTACTCTTGAACCCATTCCCATATGATCATAATTATTATAATCACGCCTTTTCACGACCCACAAGATGCTTTTTAGCCTTTAGAAGTTTGAAAATAATGTGGAAATGAAAGAAATGCTCGTGGCAAGTTATTTATGTATTTTCCAAAGTATTTTCTAGTATCCTGATAGACCGATTATGGTATCTCAATGTTGATGTAGAGACTTTATCCGAAAGCAGGAATTTTAAATCTAGAAAGGACAAATATCTGTATTATTTCTTATGATTCTGAGAGCGACATTGTTGATTCAATGTAACAAATATCAATCATTGCATTGTCAAACGAATCTTTCCCAAATACACCAAAACTCTGGAATAGCTGATTCATTCAATTCGCAAGCTTGTCCCTTTCCCAAAGTTTCCAAAAGCAATTTCTGCTTGGGATATCAAAACTAGACGTTTTGTGGAAAAGAATTAAAATATGCATGTATAACATGAACACAATAAGACAAATTTTACCGATTTCAAATACGGGTTTCTAACCTTCATGTAACTAACGTTCTTACTTCAAGTTATGTATGGAATGGGCTGCGTTAGTAATGAAATAATTATTGAGATATTTTCGATAATTACGGATTAAAAGCTAAAACTGCGGTGGACATTTAAAATTTGTATTTGTTTTGATGAACCACAGTTGTATTTTCCTTTAATTCAGCCAATATACGCCGTTTAATGCGTTATTTTGCCCTACGCGTATATATACGATTATAGTGATTGTAGAAATTTTACTCGTACTTTTAATTTACGGCTTGCGCATGCGCACTTCAAAACTGTCAGTTGGTGTATTCTATAAGATCGGTTTCGGGCATATGAAATGGGTTTTATTACCTAAAACCCCCTCTCAGACTTATGCTTTTTATTTATTTTTTATTTTATTTATTTATTTATTTATTTATTTATTTTGGGGGGGGGTAAGCATTGCCAAACGGGTTACAACATAGTGAATGGAATTTTACATTGTTTTGTTATTTTGGAAAAAGAAATTGCTTGTTAAAAGCGATCTCTTCATTTACCACATCCCACCACAATGTTTGCCAAAGAAATATTTTGTGGTGAGTAAAAAATTCATTGTGTGGCAATGGGTTAAGGTATTCATTTTAAGATCGACTAAAAGATGTTGAAATTGAAGCACTGTTTTCGCATATTGTCAGTTCTCGACTTTCCTTGACGTTATTTTCCTCTATGTCTGGTCCTCTGCTCAAATAGTCTGGTTCCCGTACCTGAAATCTACTATGAATATAGGTACGGTAATAGCTAATCTCCGAGGCCGTATACATGGTCGTCAACGAGCGGCTCTGATTGGTCGAGACGTTTCATCGGTTGTGTATACTAACCAATCAATGGACCCGGTTTGCCAGGCATTACCAGACTCTTTATAACGTAGTTTATTAGAGGCGGGAACCAGACTACTGCTCAAATTGAACTTTTGCGCAGGGCACCAGATTGCCTTCGTTGCGGGTTCCACATTCGGTTACCAACGGAGTTAACTTGCAAGCGGCCATCACTGGTCTGATAACTGTAGGAACGAACACCGGTGCAATGTTGTCAGCACGTATAGCAACTTCTCTGGCCAGACAGCTCCCAAGGGCTGCACCTAAGGTATAACCAAAGACATGTTTACAATTTTTACTTCGATTTGTATGTGTTTTCTGGAGATATGTTAGAAAATGAGGCGACAAGAGATCAGTAGGACATGCCGGTCGTCCTTTCTCCTTGACCCTGGGATATTTTTCCTTTTTTAATTCACAACTGAGTGTCAGTATCAATGACATTTATATAAAAATACGTACTTTTGTTCTTGTTATGCTGACATGTTATGATGCGCACTAATGGACGTCCTTGCATTGTGGTTGTCACCTCAGAAGTTTTCTTACCCCACCCACTTACAATGCATTGTTGGTATGGATTTTTTTGTGTTATTCCTAAAAAAACAACAGCTGCATAGGATAATGTCAAACCATTGAAACAGGAGTGGATCAGATATTTTTTGTTCTTTGTTCATCATGATTTGATGAATAATTGAGACTTGTGTCAACTTGTCAAGGTCAACTGGTCAAAACTTAATAAAAAACATTTGCCGCTACACAGTCCAGTAAAATTGATTATCATGCTACTGAGGTTAGAAACAAATTAGAAAAAGACAAACTTTTTCCAAGCATGCCTAGTCAATCAAACCCCAATCAACCACCAGAGGTCATAAATTCAAGATCCATAAAAGACGCAGTAGAGTTTAGACGGGTAATTTCGACACCTTAAGACGAAATGAGCAAAAAAAGGTTGTGGAAAAATATTCCGGAGAATAAACATTTATCAAAACGGAAGTTGGCTTGATTTTTAGCTCGACTTTTCGAAGAAAATGAGAGCTTATACTGTCACCCGGGAGTCGGCGTTGCAACAAAGGTTAAAGTTTTTTCAAACATCAATAACTTCCATACCATCAAAGGGATTCAACCCAAACTTGGAATACTTATTCACCATCACACCCTCTACATTACTATCAGGGCCCATGACCCTGGGACCACTCTATTTGGAGTTATGCCCCCTTTATACTAAGCAACTTAGAAAGTCGAGTGCGCTGTCTTCGGACAGCTCTTGTTTTCATTTGCAAAAAACGCTGCCCGAATACGAAATTGTCGTTGTCGTCTTTTTTCCCGTTAAATCATGAGACTCATTGTAGTATAAATTCGAAACCTTGCAGGTAAATTCGACACCCCAAGAATTTGTGTAAGAAAATAATCAGAAAACGATGTTAATATCTCTTATAAACTGCAAATCAGGTGAATATATTGATTATAACGATGCACTTGATTTTTGTCGAGCCCGCTTGCGGTGAGCTCGACATAGTTGTCACAATGGCGGTTCGGTGTATGTGCGTTAGTGCGTGCGTGCATGCGTTAGTGCGTGCGTCCGTCCGGATGGAGCTTGTCCGGGCCATAACTTCACCATGGATGGAGGGATTCAGAAATAACTTGGCACAAATGTCAAGCTCAGTAAGGCGGAGTGTCGCGTGCAAGAACCAGATTCCAAGCTCAAAGGTCAAGGTCAAACTTGGAGGTCAAATGTCAAAAATGAGAAGATTTTTGCTTGTCCGGGCCATAACTTCACCATGGATGGAGGGATTCAGAAATAACTTGGCACAAATGTCAAGCTCAGTAAGGCAGAGTGTCGCGTGCAAGAACCAGATTCCAAGCTCAAAGGTCAAGGTCAAACTTGGAGGTCAAATGTCAAAAATGAGATGATTTTTGCTTGTCCGGGCCATAACTTCACCATGGATGGAGGGATTCAGAAATAACTTGGCACAAATGTCAAGCTCAGTAAGGCAGAGTGTCGCGTGCAAGAACCAGATTCCAAGCTCAAAGGTCAAGGTCAAACTTGGAGGTCAAATGTCAAAAATGAGATGATTTTTGCTTGTCCGGGCCATAACTTCACCATTGATGGAGGGATTCAGAAATAACTTGGCACAAATGTCAAGCTCAGTAAGGCGGAGTGTCGCGTGCAAAAACCAGATTCCAAGCTCAAAGGTCAAGGTCAAACTTGGAGGTCAAATGTCAAAATGAGATGATTTTTGCTTGTCCGGGCCATAACTTCACCATGGATGGAGGGATTCAGAAATAACTTGGCACAAATGTCAAGCTCAGTAAGATGGAGTGTCGCGTGCAAGAACCAGATTCCAAGATGAAAGGTCAAGGTCAAACTTTGAGGTCAAATGTAAAAAATGAGTTGATTTTTGCTTGTCCGGGCCATTCCTTAACTTGGCACAAATGTCAAGCTCAGTAAGGCGGAGTGTCGCGTGCAAGAACCAGATTCCAAGCTCAAAGGTCAAGGTCAAACTTTGAGGTCAAATGTAATTTGGTTTTATGGACTTAGCATAAGGTCCCTTTTAGCGTGACGGGTCTATGGACTTAGCATAAGGTCCCTTTTAGCGTGACGGGTCACATATGTATACTCAAATTAATCCATTCTGGTATCTCGTTATAAATACATAGACATGTAATATTTTGTGAACAATAAACTGTCTCACCATGATCCCCATCATTCCAACTTATTTTGTCCCCACTTTTACAACGCCATTGTAATGACAGCTGTAGACATAGGTATGGTCTTCTTTCTTCAAAATGAGCGGGCTCGACATGTTGCCCTTCGGCATCTAGTTCTTCATTGAGACTTTCATTCTCACCTACGATTCGGAGACAGAGATCAATTTGCAAAATGTGATTTTTTTTAAATGTTCATCTGCGCAAAGTAATATCCTCAGGGTTCAACATCAACTTTTTTGGCTACAAGACTGCCGGGCTTGCTGCTGCCAGATGCTATGAGCCCGGACCAGATGTGCACTAGCCCTGACCAAAAGTTTCCATTTCGGGAGAAATGGTGGTGAAACGATATGTAGACTTATGGCTGTATCGCGATATTTTACCTTGCTATAGCGATAGGTCGATAGAACTTGTAAAAGTCGGTAAATATCACAATAGTTCTTTTGGCTATCGGTTGTTTACGAAAGTTTCCTTCAAAATGAAAGTAGAACCAAAATCACCAACAACAAAGTCCAGTAAATGCTTGATTCTCAGTAAACATGCACTTTAAAAGCGTTTCAACGATCATGAGTAAATTACATTTGCCCTAGAGGGATACTCTAAATGAAGTTAATTGATCAATTACTCGTGCAGTAATTTTCCGAGCTGACAGGTGCGTGGAAGAGTCTATTTTGAAACCAGTCAAATCGGGTTAGAAAAATGATCAAGGAAGGCATTTTGCACACAGGAATAAATATAAAACCTATTCGGTTTTTGAAGGAAATTGGTTTAACTTTCAGAAAATAACTGAATTTGAAGCGAATTCGATGGTTTTCAGCACAATCGTAAGTTTCGGAATTTTCTTCTCGGATTAATTTGCCTGATCACCCTACTCACGACGTCAGGTGATAATAAGGTACGCCCATTATATGCAAATTTCTCATGATTTCTTCCTTACCCATGCGCATCGTTAGCGGATATTGCAAAAAAGTAAACAAACCAGAAAGGAAACCTCTAAATAAGCGACAAAAAGTCAAGTTAAAAAATCTCAATTGAATGTATCCTCCGTTTCAATTACGGTGAGACTGAATTTTAGATTTGAAGTAAGGACGACCAGTCGGGCTAGCATCTTGCGGGTCTTACTAACCCGGACGAAGCAACAGGCAGTGTATGTCTGTTGGACGTGCCTTAGTGTTTAACCCTGATCCTAAACCACAAATATTCCCTCAGGGATTATTTTGGGCCGCGCCTTTGCGCCATAAGCGCAAATAATTTACGTACAGCGCTTCAAAAATGAGCATCTGCGCCAAATTGACGCATAGCTTTTCTGTATGACGCAAGATTGGCCTTCACATAGTCTGACCTTTCTCCATACTACTAGCTTGCTTCACTCAGAGCTCCAGATAAGATGTGTATTTGCGTAAAATATGCATTGATTTGGTCTAAATACGCATTAACTTTTATAAAAATGCGTACAGATACCAGGGTTAGACACTAACTTTCCCAACCAAGGAGTCAGCTGGACTCCCATCAAGAGAACTTGGGGAGTCCAGTGGAAAATAAAGGAGTCCGAAAAAGAAGCGAATATTTTATGTTGCATGCATGTTAACTAGTCAATGTCATTCTAATGTCTGCATAGAATACTAAACACAAATTCAGGACACTAGATCCTGTTATTTAGAGCTACCAGCTTACTTTTTGCTTATAATTCTTCAGCAGAATTTTTTAAGGAGTCAGCCGGACTCCCTAAGTTGAAAATCAGGGAGTCCCACCAATTTTTGGGGAGTCTCGGACTCGCAGACTCCCCTTAGTGTCGAACCCTGGATACGCATCCAAAATAATGAAAACACATTTGATAATTGTCAGTTAGCATATCAAGATCAAACGTCGGGAACTAGAAAATTCCAACAATTAACAAACTTTTTGGTCACTAAATATAGATTACGGCAGTCGGCTCTCCGATACCTATTACGACTTTAATCAGCTAATCACAACCTGGAATAATTGGGGTATACCAATTACGTCACCACTCCGACCAGCCAAACGACAAGCGGCTAGTCCAGTAGATCTACCGAATGATGCCGAGTGTTGCATTTGTTAGAATTTCAATCAATCGGTTATCTCTGTGAAAACAATTACCCGATTTTAATTGGATGATAAATAGTGTTGTAACGATAATCGGAAATAATCGATTAATCGTAGTTGAAGCCCAAAATCGGCGATAATCGATTATGAGTATGAAAAATCGATAATCGGCTCCATATTACTGATGGCAATGTTTGTTTTTGTTTTTTAGCTTCCAAAGGAAAG
>OY804598.1:14870718-14992426 GCA_963680895.1 Fragum sueziense | reverse complement strand
TCTGCCATTCTGTCGCAAGTTTAAGCAGAAACCAAATCCACGGAAGTCAGGTATGCAATCACGTAGACGCTTTATTTCTATATTTCACGTAGAAATGAGAGCGTCTCTAGGATGTACAGATATTTAGACTGGAATACCCCGTGATTTGCGATAATGATTCATCGTTTATTTTAGCAAATCCTGATTCATTTATCTGGTCGCATCATAGTTAATTAATATATGCGTCATAGATAGATCTGATAAGAAGAAAAGTTCACTTTTGCGTTTTTGTGGCATTCTTTTCGAGCCATTTTTTTCCCAAACGACCGAACCAGTCCAAATTCTACCGTGTTGCAGACGATGCAACTTGTTATTAGAAAGTCATAACATGGAAAATGCATAGCATTTCTCTAAATGTTTCTTCGGGCCCAAACCTCGATAGAAAAGTCCCAAAACACATGCATCTATCGCATCGCGGTGGACCATGTAGGCTACACATTTAAAGGAAGGACTAGGGGAGACTGGGGAAGGGGCATCTTCGCTAGCCAAGGTTGAACCCACCTACGTTTGTATTCACCCTTGGCGGATTTAGTCCGATTTTCTTGAAATCGCGAAACGCCGCCTAGCGGCTGTTCTGCTGATTGTTTACGTCCATTATTGATGACGTCATTAATGCGCGTTGTCTTTCGCGTCAGACGTCATGCTGATTATGTAAAAGTTAGCTGCTTTTTTGGTCGAATTGTCGAAAGTAGGGTAAGGTGGGGCAAAACGCCCCCCAAATTGTTTTTGGTCATTATCTTTAAAATGAATGGCGATATAGATGTATTTTTGCATTGTTACAAAGCTTTAAGTCAGCTGAACATTATGACATGTGATTTTGGCTTTACGTATTGAAATGTGCATTTTATAGGCAAAAATAATATTTTTTCAAAAGGGGCGTTTTACCCCACACCTTGGGCAAAACGCCCCTTGCGGCGAGGTAAAACGCCCCCGGGGGCGTTTTGCCCCATGCTTCAAATTTATTCATCTTATGCTGCCCAAAATAGTACTTACACTTGAAATCAATATCTATCGGGTGCTTTTCGGGGTCAATTTTTAATGTTCCGGTCGCGTACGTTGGATAACAAAGATTTTGACCCTGAACTTTTTTTTATCAAGTGACTAATACCCTTTTAATGTTATTCGCTTAATAAAACAAAAAAAATTAACACACATAGAAAGTAGAAGGCATGCAAACATGTAACAAGGTTAAAATATTTAAAAGAATACCTATAATAGATATTTACAATACGTCGGCATTTTTCGGGCGTTGCCGTAATCATTCGGTGGCAGATTTTCCCCTTCGTAACGTTTCCGTATAGATCGGAAACCGCCGAATGTCTACGATCACTTCCGGAAAATTCCGAACCAGGGGGCGTTTTGCCCCATGAGACTGGGGGCGTTTTACCCCAAAGTGACCATTTCACCATTTATCAAAATATTCCAAATACAGCAAGTATTTTTACAAAATGTTTCTTTTTCAATAAAACCACAATATAATTTGCTATAGATATGTGTATTGTATGTCAGATAAAATATATCCGTGCCAGATGTAACATGAAATAAATGGCAGCAGGAAATAACAAAAAATGGCCCGAATATGGTTTTTGCAAAATATTTTCTTATTGACTAGTGTCAGACCTAAAACTTTTCTGTCACATAAACTACACATTTTTAACAATCATATTAACGTCATAAATTTGTTATATATATTGGCATTTCCTAGAAATCGATGGGGGGCGTTTTACCCCGAGGGGCGTTTTGCCCCACCTTACCCTATAGTAATTCGTCGATTATAGTTAGGGAATTCCTGTCTATTGCAGTGAAATTCTTACGAAAAATCGCCCATCTTCGCGTTTTTGAGTTGCAAATGCAATGCCTTTTCCCGCCCGTTGTCATGATTTGGTTACTCATAACAAATGTATCAGTCGACAATCTGATTGGTTCCAGCGAGACCTCGCTGGAACCAATGAAAACGCTTTCCAGGAGACCCAGAAAATCGGACTAAATCCGCCAAGGGTGAATACAGAAACGACGTTACGTCGGAGATGTCACCCTTGGCTTGCGAAGATGGGGTATGCGAGACCGGGGCTAGTTGATGCAGGGGCAAGTTGATGCATTGGGAATAAAACTGTAAATACGCCGTATATGGCATCAGCAATGACATGCTAGAAAGTCCTTTACAGCCCCCATCTTCTCCGGGTGTTTGGGAAAATGTTGGTAAGAAATGTGGATTTGGCGTGGAAAAGTTGTTTTTCACACACGAAAGTAAATTTCATGGTTTTTTGCAGATTTTCGTTTCGTGCAAATGCGTCTTAGATAATTCATAATTCAATTATGTACACAGGAAGTTCAACGTGTGAGCTTCAGTATGACAACTTCTTTTTATAGGAATTACTTTGCACAAGTTGTCTACATTGCTTCAGGTCACGTGGGGGGTGGTCGGGGCAAGTTGATGCACTCGACCTACCAAAGAAATATACTGGAAATAAGACGAAATGTACCACAATTCCATGATTTCTATACCAGTTTACATGCAGGAATGATAGAGCTTTTATGTTATACGAAGACAATGGAAATTGGCCATTCAGATCATAATTGATAGTTCTAAGAAAGTCTGAAAAATGCATCAACTTGCCCCGGTCTCCCCTACTCAATACAGCCTAAACACAGACACTGTCCTTGTTTAGCCTAAGGACCTGTATGATATTCTGTGTGGGCGCAGGTTTAAATTGTTTGATTTGCCCAGACCTAGTTGCAATAATGTAACGGAAATCTTTTTTTTTTCAAATTTTGATCTGGGTTTCGGGTATATTCTCTTCCTATTTGTTGCAATGGAGCAGGCTATTGAGTGATTCACTCCTCAAGTTTAGCATAGGCTAGTCAAACTTCAAATTAAAGCTATTGAATGTAGTAAGAATGTTACCTGACAACAGGTTAACCATTTTTTTTGTCAATTCAGCGTAGTTTTAGGCCATGAAAACGGCATATTTACTGTTATTTCTAGCGCACAGACGTTAAAAGTAAATGAAGAAAATATGCATCAACATGCCCCATGGGTTGCATCAACCTGCCCCACGCATGGGGCAAGTTGATGCATTCGACCTGTCAAAGAAATATACTTGAAAAAGGAAGAAATACACCACAATTCAATGATTTCTATATTAGTTTACATGCAGGAAGAATTGAGCTTTTGTATTATATAAAGACCATGGAAATCGGCCATTCAGATCATAAGTGATTGAAGAAAGTCTGAAAAATGCATCAACTAGCCCCGGTCTCCCCTACTCTGGGACACGGGGTAGGCCCTACTCTGGGACAGAGGTGATATTCCATACTTTGAATGCCTTTATTTTATTCATACTTGCACATATGATTACTTTTATCAAGCCCAACCTCCCACAAAAATCATTTAGCGTCAAGGTTATAATAACGATTTTAATCAGTAAAAATCTATTTTTTATAGGCCTAACCATAGGTTGTTTCATGAATAAATGAATTTTGTCTTCAAATTCTAAGGTAAGAATGTCAGTCTTTTATCGCACCAGATTAACGTGAAATGCATCATTTGAAGTAACTTTCATTTGCAACAGAGAGAACATGTTGAATGTGTTTCCATTTTCAGTTGTATCACATCAAAGTTGGTAGGGGCTGGTCGGGGTACTCTGGGACTATATGTTCCATGGAGCAAATTTCGAGCATGAAAAAAAAAAAACCCACTTAAGTTGTACTATGATTTGAGTTGCAATTTAAGCTTATTCATAATAAAGCAGCAATAGTTGAGCATTTATTTGATTTTGTACAGCTGCAAAATGAATAAAAAATCCAGCATTTAGTATAAACATCATATTGTAAACCTGTTATGATTTTTTCATTGAGATGTTAACAAGTTTAGTATAGTTGAATTACCTTTTTGGAGTTAAATTATGCATCTTCAAATGTTCTTTTAACATATGCTCAGAATTTATTAGTTAATACATTAATAGAAAAAATATTCAAATCATATGAAGCCTGTCCCTTACACGGGGTACTCTGGGACACTTTTTTGAGAAATTTCAATCCAATATATCTTCCTAAGTAAGAACAATAGAGGAAAGCAAACATGTCCATTACATAAGCCAATCAATAAGCTACCATTTAAAACTTAGACGTTTGTGATAATCTCTATATTTACCTTAACAGTACGGAAAATGTAGTACCCCAGTCTCCCCTATGTAGGCTACTACACATATCTAGGCCTACTGAATAGGCTACAATAAAAAATGCTTTAGACACATCTATAGACATATGCCCTATATAGCCTACCAATCTAACACACCAGGCACCTGTTGCTCGAAAAAAACTTAAGTATATACTCATGAGAATATGCTCAACTTCAAAGGAATAGGCCTACACTCCAACGTTGAAGGGTATTCGATTGAAGTTCACGTGGATTTTGTGCGATTTAAGCACGGTGCTCAGATTTGAGCATGAGAACGTACTTAAGTCTTTTCGAGAAACCGGGGCCAGGTCGGCACCGACACAACTCTTGAATGAAAGCATTGATGATCAAGCGATGATGCTGTGGCAAAAGAGACATGTAGCCTACACTTCCAGATACGGATCGTAGACGATTCACTAATTCTCAATAATAAGGAAAAAAATCCTAATATGCAAAAAATAAAAGTTTAAAAGCTTTAATTTTTATTCTTTTTCTGGATTACACTATACCTCTTGCAACTTTTGGTAAAGTTTTGTGTACATCAGTGAAGTAATTTGAAAGTTGCGAGCTTTTGAAACTGTATACTAAAACAATATACATGTCTACGTTACCATTAACATGTTGCCTTTTATAATCTTACACATTTAATGCACCAGGTCCGCTTTTAAGCCAATAAATGTTAAACGTGTCACAGAATGCCCGAAGATTTGTGAAATACTAACTTTTTCCGATTGAGAAAAGAAATTGTCTGCTTTTGGGGCCATTAAAAAGTAGAATCAGATTCTAAAAATGTGATTTTTTCTTCCAAAACTTGTACATAGTTTTTTCAACTTTGGTCATTTTCTGCTTCTTAAGTATACATGTATGTATTTAGTATGTTCACAAAGTGCAACTTCTCTGTTTTAAAAAAAATACCCCTTTGAGACGTTTCATATTCTTTTTAGGAAGATGTGAGTAAATTATGCTCTCAAGGGGTAACGTAACGTAGGCATCACACTGAACCAAATATAACCAACACATTGAAAAGCGTAGTCTTAAGCGTTTCAAACAAGTTAAATAATGTAAATTCGTTTCGAAAATGACATGCCCGTTACTGAAGGAGACTAATAATCTTTTCTAACCAGGAAGTGTTCACATATTCTGGTCATATGCTTGTGTAATGATATTCACATATTTTGAATTGTTCGTACGTATCGTACGGCTAAACGACGTCATAATAGATGATATACTGTAATTGTAGTTTGAATTATTCATTTGTTATGTGATCTTTTATCCGCTGCACATAAACACTATCGATCTTAAAGATCAAATACCAATTATATGGTAACGTAGGTACCAGGGGTAAAGAAGGTAAGATGTAATTCATACGTGGATAATATTTGTTTGATATTCATTTTATATATACAAATGTTTGTATATAGTTATTTTGAAGGACTTAATAATTTCTTTGAATGATATTCGTAGCCGGCCCTTCCCCTTTCTATACAAATATTAATCTCAACTATAACTTCCCTTCAATCAAAGTAATGGAAAACCGGCCTTTCTGAATTCCATGTTGTTTGTTCACTCATATTTCTTAAAACTGTTATCTCATTCCTTGGTTGTGTCTTCGAGATACACTTTTACTTTATGTTTGTTTTGTCTTTGAATTGGGACATGTTACCCAAACTTTGAGCAAAATGGTGCATGAACACGATCCCTGTTCGACGCCCAGCTCAAAGATTTATTGCATTTACATATTCCTAGATATTTGAACTTCAAATAGCATGTTTATTGTTTATCTATTAGACTACTTTTTATTTATTATCTTTCATACATATAAACAAAAATATCTAATTTTTGTTTAGACAAGAAATTGTGATTTTCTTGGATATAACAGTCGTATGTATCCTTTAGAGACAACGAATTCGTGTTCACATCCATTGAAATAAAATACGGCATTATAAAAATATCTTAGATTATGATTTATTCAAACATGCTGTCTTTTTTTCCAAGCATACAGCTCTTATTTTGCGGTGTAATAGTAAAATATCGAAAAAAGTCATTCTTTCATTTTCAAATCTTTTGAAAAGCATTACGGTACCTACGTTACCTCCATGTAACGTAGGCATGACAATTAAACGGCCAGCAAAATTATACAACGATACTGATTCTGGTGAGTGTTTTCCTTTTTTCATACGGAAACAATATCCAACTATAGAACTACTGCTCGGAATCTTTAGTTGAATAACCTATATCTACACTTTAACCTCAATCTGTACAATGGGGTCTACTTAAGTCTTTGAGTGAAATGTAAAGATTCTACATCTATATCATGTAAGATCAAGTATTTTTGTATCATATTAGTATGGAGACATTTAAATATGACGTCAAATGTATATTAAATCACCCCAAAACAAGGATTTTTGCAACACAATGTTTTTTCGGTAACGTAAGCATCGGTAACGTAAGCATTTTCGTGACATTGTCTGAGAATATTTTTCATCTATTACATTTCTATTGAAAGTAACAAATATCTGACTGTAGTTGACATGCTTATCTTTCATATTCAGTATCACATACCTCGATCTTTTAAATAAATGAATCAAAAACCCATGTCACGTAGGTATCGCTTTAAAATCAAACCTATTTCCCACTGAAATAAATAATTTCATGAAAATTATTTTTTTGGTGCACGAACGTCAAAAATTGATTTATCTTATAAAAATGTTGTTTGGCTAAATTTTGGTCAAAATATTTTACAATTTTATGTAAAATTCTGAAAAGTGATGCATGAAAAAGGACGACGTAATGTAGGCACTCTAAATTTTGAGACAAACGTTAATCGTATAATTTTAACAATAAAAGACACTGCATAAGAGTTTCAAGTATTTCTACAGACAAACAAATATTTTAGTTTGTATTTCCGAGGGTAAGGTCAAGTTACACTGGTATCCCCACTGAAAATTAGGGCGTGCAATCATATACCTATGGCTTGAGACAGGTGAAATAGGCATGAAATTACGACTTTGACACAATATATCTGACATATAGGAATTATTTAAATGGCATTTTGTGTTTCAATCTTGAAAACGACCACCAAATTATCAATTAAGCCAATCAAAGCCGGGCCAGTGCTGTCTGCTTAGAAAAAATATCACTGAGACATGGCTTTTGACGAAATGTTCCTTATTATTGAGAATGAGCGGATTATTTAAGACAATCTTGTATCCAGCTACTGAACAGTTTGGTACCAGGAGTCCGGCTTTATGGCCTCTTGTCGCTGTGCAGGAGAGGAAGAGCAGCCTATACATTGTATTGATGGCCGTTGAATTTTGTGCTAAAAATAAAATAGGTTTGCCGTTACGTATCAACCGGTGCTGTCATAAAAACTCTTAACTATGGCTTGATTTAAACAGAAGTTACTTGGTTTTATAATAATGTAACCCACAAATAAATATCCTATCGACTCCTGTGTGGATTCGATCATGGGACCTCTCACACCCTAAGCGAACACTAGAACCACATCGCTATAAAAGCTAGCTTGTACGGCGAGATAGTATTTATAATATATACTTAATCACAAAAGAAACGATACATAGATATGAATGTGAGTAAATTTATTGTAAACATTACATTTTAATTTATTCTCACATGACCTTAAATTCAAATGTCTTAGGGAAAAGTTTATCAATAAAAAGTCAACTTTAACCACCAGATAGGGACTACAAACCATTAAGATACAAGTAGGGGTCACCATACAAAGTCACACAGAAGTCAATAGCGCGTATGACCACCATTTGCATCCCTGACAGCAATGCAGCGGCGACGCATGGACCCGATAAGTGTCTGGATTTCATTCTGCAGTATCCTGTTCCACTCCTGCTCAAGAAAGAGTTGCAACTGAGCCAACGTTACCGGAGATCGACGTCTAACGCGACGATCCAAAACATCCCAGGGGTGCTCTATTGGAGGTAGGCAGTACAGACACGAGCGGTGTGACACCTCGCGTTGTCCTGCTGGAATAACGTCAGTTGTCTGTTGGCGTTCATCAGGGGAATTACAACTGGGGCCAGCATCTCGTCCCGATAACGTATTGCTGTCAGGTTTCCTGGTACGACTACTAGTCTGGAGCGATGGTGGAAGGAAATGGCACCCCATACCATGATGCTGCCGCCTCCGTATCAGTCCACTTCACGTACGGACGCGTCAGCAAAGCGTTCACCGCGTCTCTTGTAGACCCACAGACGTCCGTCTACACGTTCCAAAAGAAATCTGGATTCATCACTGAATAACACTGTATTCCATTGATTTTGAGTCCATCTCATGTGATGACGTGCCCACGGTCCCCAACTTCGTCGATGACATGGCGTAAGCTTCACTCCATTGTATGGACGTCTGGCTTTGATACCGTGCTCAGCTAGTCTTCTCCGAACTGTTTGCGCACTAATCCGGTTGTTATTTCAACCACGCGTTACAGCAGCAGTTGATGGAGCTGATCCGAAGCGGTTACGTAAGTGTAACGTCCTTATGTGACGGTCCTGAACACCTGTAGTCACGCGTGGCATTCCTGCACGGGATCGATCATCAACTGATCCGCCTGTTCTGTATCGTCCTGCCAGACGCGTTATCGTAATGCGTGACACTCCAAACTGAGCGACAACGTCAACGTGACGTCGACCAGATTCCAACATTCCAATTGCTCGAAGTCGCTGATTTTGATTTAATCTCGGCATTCCGTTTAACAATTTTTCATCAACGTTTAATGTTTTTCTATCGTTTAGGTACAAGCCCTGTATAGCACACCGATTGTTTTACCTGTACATTTACCCGGGAGTGTGGGTATAGTCACGGTGGGGATTGTGCATGATGGGATGGATAACGACTACCGACAATAGGGAACGATTTTATCAAGTAAACCGTGACGTAATTTCGGACAAATAAATAGTATTTCGTTGGTGTTGTTATAAAATCTCGTAACTACGGCTTGAATCAAACCGAAGTTACGAGATGTTATAACAACACCGACGGTTTATCAAAACATAACGGTAAACTCAGTCAATTTTTTGCACAAAATTTGATGCCAACTCGCCTCGCTTCAGGTAAGATATTTTGCAATAACTCTGTTATTTCTGTATCAATTTTCAAGTGGTTTGCTGCATGTACCCCGCCTTAACGAGCTCTTTCATCGGATGTATGACATATTAGATAACTCATGATACTTTTTCCGAAATATTGTCCCAACCGACCAGAAAGCGAAATGGTAACGACTACGGCCAAATTAACCACACTTCAGGTAAGAATTTGTGCAATAACTTTCTTATTTCTGCGTCAATTTTCATGCGGTTTGTTGCATGTTCTCCGTCTTACTGAGCCCTTTTCTCAGATGTATTACTTACCTGGAACTTCCCTGTACTTTTCTCAAAAACCGATCCCAACCGACTAGAAAAAGGACCTGAATTTTTTGTCATTTTTTCTGGTCGGTTGGGATCAATTTTGGGACAAAGTACAAAGATTCTACAAACAAGTCATATATCCGAGGGGTACATGCAATAAACCGCTTGAAAATTGGAGCAGAAATAAGAAAATTATTGCACAATTTCTTACCTGAAGCGAGGCAAATTTGTCCGTATACTCCAAATTCGTTATGGGGCGGATATGGTGCAGTGGTAACGCACTGGACTTGAAACACAGGGATCGCTGGTTCGATCCCCCGCTTCTCCAGTCTTTCGGATGAGACTTTAAACCGAGGTCCCGTCTCCATATGACCTTAGCTGTTGAGTGGGACGTAAAACTCCATACAATCCAAATTCGTTATCCATCCCATCATGCACAATCCCCACCGTGATAGTGGAACTCGTGCAAATCATTTAAATTGACATACATGAAGAACGGGTCATTGGAAACGGTTCAAATTCTGACATTACATTGCGAGACGACTTGTACAACAATGTATATTTCGAACAAATGCGTGCGCTTGCAATTTTTGAAATGTTATGATTTCAGGTTATGTATCGTTTCTTTTGGGACTAAGTATATTTATAAGTGCCCCTTATATTGTCCAACAAGATTAACCCTGGACAACTTAATTTTCGTGTGCAAAATCCGTTAGTTGAGCGTCTTAACAAAACATTGCCGAAGTGGGGTCATTACATATGCAGATGTCCCGGGTTAATCTTGCTGGACAATACTATAAAGGCTGCACGATAATTTGATAATTTGTTTATTTACATAGACCTGTCCAATGTTTTGAAAACAATTCACAGGTTTTGATCTTAGAAAGTATTCGTTTATGGAAACGCCATTGAGCAAGTCAATGTGATAGCGCAGTGGAAAGACGTAGGATTTCTACCCGAACGGACCAAGTTCGATTCCGGCACAATACTTGCTAAATCTTAAAAGGATTTTCATTTCATTACATGTATTTACTTTTTCATTTCTTTCTTTAATCTTCGTCAAGGGCGGGGGCAGGAATTTTTTCCAGGGGGGGGGGGGGGGGGGTCCAAGCCTAAGATTTTTTTCCAAGGGGGGTCAAAGCCCAAATTATGGCTTAAAATGCATGAATATGTTGTGTACCACTAAATTTATATAGTCAAAATTTAATTTTCAGCCAATGCCAGGGGGGTCCGGACCCCCCCCCCCCCCTCTAGGTCCGCCCATGTTCGTACTTTAACCAATTTACAGGCAACAACTATGCGGATATGTCCAACTATTTCTTCAAAGACGACACAAGAATTGCGATTATGAATTGTATTAAGAAAAAGAAAAATCATTTTAGGAAATAGAAGTGGTCGCTTCTGCATGCTTTTCTCTTTCATGGTCTCTGTGTGAAATGTCAAAATAAAAAAAAATCCGGAAAAAATGAAATAGCACATTTTCATAAGCCAGATCTTTATTGTGTGCAAATAATTTCTTTTCTCTAACCATTTGTAGATATATGAAAATATATGATTTGTTTTTTGTTTAATGGAAGACCTGTTACACTAAAACATAGGCATATATTTGCATTCGTATCTAGCATGATAAAAGATTTAAAAAAAAAAACAACAACAACTTTATTATCTTGGTGCATGAAAAAAAGAAATAGAAATGAAAAAAAACCTCGTTGACGTTTGTCAGACTCGAACTCACACCAAATAGCCCAGCAGATAAATTGAATTTTTCATCAAAATAATTCATTTAGTGATGCAAGCATGAAACTTGGCACAAACATTCATATTGGGTCTCTCTTCAGAAAAAACCCGTTAGCCACCTGAAAATTCAACATGGCGGCCATTTTTCAAGATGGCCGCCAAATCGTAATGACGTCGCGCTCGATGTTGACGTACAAACGAAAAAACGCCATACCGCTCCTTTTCAAACTACCACCAGAATGTATAGGATTAATACAATTTTGAGAAATTTATATCTTTGGATTCGACAATGGTTTTCCTTGTGAATGCTACCAACGAAAAATATGTTTAAAGATTCAAAATAGTTTTAATCTTATGCGAAACGTTCACGAACGTCACTAAACGATAAGGTAAGATGTAACCAAATTAACACATTCGTGAGTGAAAATGTTTCTGAAAATGACAAAATCAACGCTTTTCTTGCCAAATCGTTCACGGACTGCCGTGAAGTCATCTCTTCTATAAGTCAAAACAAGTTTTACAGAAAAAAAGGCACAAAGGACTGAAATAATGCACGATTAATTAGTATAGATAAAAAGGTAAGATTCTGATTTTTGATTTGGATTCATTAAAATATTACGACAAAACAGAAAAACGTGTCTTTTATTGTATAAATTTTGATTGCTGAGTTTGAAGTACATTGTTTGTAGTTTTGAAAGATATAATTTTTGGTGGAGGTTCGCACTTTAAAACTTGTAAAAAATTTAACTTTTTAATTCTAGCGACAATGTCACACACGCCGAAAAACACACTTAATAGTTTAATATGTAAAATTGAAGAGATATTAAAAGTCTTATTAGAACATTTTATTATAAATAAATACAACAACATAAAAGTACAAACATATGTAAATAAGGAAATATGCATTTTTGAGAAATTTGATCGTTTGCCGAGAAGAAAAACGTTCTTTTGTAAATCTAGCGAAAATGTCACAGTGTCTAAAAACGTTACGCCAACGTTACGCGCGAGGGCTAAACAAAAAGTCCGTAGAATTTCCTCATAACTTTATAACCTTTCATTCGATATCTTTTATTTTTTCACGGATGCAATTTTATCATATTATTAACTCTCTGATAAAATATCTCATAAGTCTCAATATATGTAAACGATATTTTTCTCTCCTAAAAAGGGTTAAGGAACGCAACCTCGTAGCGTGTCGTAAAATCATACTAGTAAATCTTCGCAAAATGTTTATTTTTAAAAAACTTGCTCAAGCAAAATTTCTTAAAGTTCATTTACCTAAAGAAGGTCATCCTATATAACCTGAGAAAATTTCAAGTCTCAGTGCTGTAAAACAAGGATAAAGCTAGGGATATAGTACGACTTACCGACATGGAAAAACGAGTAAAAACGGCAGTTTGCGGAGTGAAGGAAATTATTCGGTGAAATTAGCTTTTGATATTTTCGGTTCATACACCAACCTAAATGAAGTTAACTTTAGAAACATTGCAAGGCTAATAACATAAAAATCACGGTCTGTAAAAATGACATGTCTTGTTTATACAAAATAAAAAGAAAATTTATTTAAAAAAAGACAACCCAGTTGGTAAACTCGCAAAGAAGCGTGAATAATCTGCGACGTTTGTCAACGACGTCGTATAAAAAATCTGTTGCTACATAAATATGATAGAAAGTATATTAAAACATTCCGAATTTTTATATGAACAGGGTGCCCAGTGACTTTCGGTGTCAAAAATATAGGTATGTCCCAAAAATATAGGTATCTATCAGTCAGAAATATAGGATAATATAGGTTGTCTTTACTTTGAAGGAAACACTACTTAAATTGTTTCTATACCATAAGACCACCACCACAACCTTCCAGTACTCTTTTATTAATAAGACAATAGGAGAAACAGTCAAGGCAGGCATTAGCTATTACTTTCCTTTTTGGATATTCATTAGCACACTAAAGTTTTACAGAGAATACTATAAACTAATATATCAGGACACGAGAGCCAAGAAGGTCATATATCGCTCACCGTAGAAAACATTGAGGAGATGATTGTATATGATACCTTTCATTCCATCCAAGACCCACAACTTCCTATCAATTTTCATTACAGGAATGAAATTTGAAGAATTTGGACAGAAATTCATGCTGCCATGATACATGAAAAATTTCAATACAGGGTATAGATCTGACAAAACAATTTCATCAGAAGTTTGCTCCAGATTTCTTTGTCTCTACATGGAATGTGGTGTCCCACAAAATTGGGTAAATCTTCATAATATACCACAAAGCTTTGAAAGATTTTGATGGTGGGTTATTAGACCATTCTACACATCAAATTTCAAAGTCATTTGTTAAACAGTTTAGAAGTAGGAGACTGTAAAAGATTTCCTTCTTTGTCTCTAAATGAAATCTGATATCCCAAAACATAAGGTAAATTTCACAGATCCAAAAAACTTTGAAGCGCTTTGGCAGAAGACCATTAGACAATTCTGCACACCAAATTGCAAAACTATAGGCAAAACAGTTAAGGGAGTAGAAGATTGTGCTGGATTTCCTTCTTTGTCTCTCATTATGGAATCTAATATCCCAAAACATAGAACCAATTTCCATTGTTCCACAATGATTTAAAAAATATTGGTAGATGGCCATTACATGATTCAACACAGCAATTTCATACCACTATACAAAGTGGTCAAGGAGTAGTAGATGGTATAAGATTTCTTTCTTTGTCTCTATATGAAGTGTGATATCCCAACATGCAGGGTCAATTATCATTGTACCACTTTAACTAAGTTGAAAGGTAGAGGGCCAGGAGATAATTCTACACATCAATTTTCAAAGCCCTAGGTAAAACAGTTCAGGAGGAGATTGGTTAAGATTTCCTTCTCTGTGCCCATATGAAAGCCAATTTTCATTGTACCACAATAATTTGTGATTCATTTTCACGCTACAACAATAACTTGTAGTACTTCTACAGCAGACCTTTGGATGATGCTACATACACAACTTCAAGACTCTATGTAGTATGGTATGGTATGGGAGAGTATTTTTGTAATTGTGGACAAACAAGCAGATGGACAGATGGATGATGACAGTGAGCAACAAGAGTGCCATCGTCACAATATACGCCGCCACTTATAAAACTTGAGACAAAAAAAAAATAGATTGAAGGGGGCATAATTCAGGCAAAAATCAATGAACCATAAAATCCTTACTTCATGCACATCTACCAATTAAGGTAATAACATCCACCAAGTTTCAGCCCCAGAGACTAAGTTTTAAGGGGGCATAACTCTGGAAAAAATCAATGAACCATAAAATCTTTCCTACATGCACATCTACCAATTGAGGTGATAACATTGAACAAGTGACATTAAGATCCAGCCAGAAACTTAGGAGGAGTTGCGTTGACAAGACTGCAATTTCAATAAGCCCCAGAGACTAAGATTGAAGGGGGCATAACTCTGGCAAAAATCAATGAACCATAAAATCCTTCCTTCATGCACATCTACCAATTGCGGTGATAACATTGACCAAGTTTCATTAAGATCCAGCCAGAAACTTAGGAGGAGTTGCGTTGACAAGGCTGCAATTTCAATAAGCCCCAGAGACTAAGTTTTTAAGGGGCATAACTCAGGCAAAAATCGATGAACCATAAAATCCTTCCTTCATGCACATCTACCAATTGAGGTGATAACATTGACCAAGTTTCAAGAAGATCCAGCCAGAAACTTAGGAGGAGTTGCGTTGACAAGAAAAGTGGACGGACGTACGGATGTACGGATGGACGGACGGATGGACGGACGGACGGACGGACAGACGGAGAAGATGACGCCAATATACGTCTGCCTCCGGCGGCGTATAATAACTATACCTCACCCTAAGCAATTTGTGCTAAGACGGGCGAAAATTAAATTTTATTTAATATCATGGTAATGTCTCTAAAAACATAAAAAGACAAGTAATTGCAAACAATTATATGTACAAATTTCTGTAAGTCTCTGTTACAGCAATATGAAAATTAAAATATTTCTGCCTAAATTTTACCTGTAGTCCTTACACTGAGTACCATAAAAAGGTTCTCTATTTATCATTCTTCTTCAGAGCTTAAATGGGAGACTGGTACAGACTATGTGATAAGTACAGAAACTCACACTTAGCTTTGTATGTCAGAAGCAGAACTGTCATTTTTCAAGTTATAAACTTTTTTCCCTGCATTTATATGAAGAAAATATAATTTACTTGTCCATAAGTAATACTTGCATAAATTTATTTGAACAGAACTTTGCTTTGCTGAAAAGGGAATTTATCCATTTAATAAAATTGTCAATATCAGTAAAAGAAGACAAACATACATGAGAGCTTCTTCAACAATTGTATTTATGTTTGGCCAGTCTTTCCCTTGAGTTTTAGTTTGAAAAAGGCCTGAAAGGAATACCAATTTCTACAGTACATTGATAGATATTTTAAAATTACTTTTAAATCATAGAAAACTGCTCTTTTGAAAGTATTTGTTTTAAATATATTTGTTATTATCGCTTACCCAAAAGACAAAAATATAGGTATTTATAGGTATTTTGGGCAAAATGGGTGATATTATAGGTATTTATAGGTAAGGTCCAGAAATATAGGAAAATATAGGTATTTATAGGTATTTATAGGTTACTGGGCGCCCTGTATGAAATATCAAGTTCTATGTTAATACGATCAGCTTCACATGGTCATGGCGGATGAGGGACACCAAAAGTGAAATATTAGAAAGCAATAATGATTTTGAAATCCGTAGCAGATATTATTCATGGAAAACATTGAAGAAAACGAAGACAATAAAAATGCTCATTTTCTCTCAATAGTTTTCATGCTATAATATGCGCCATACATTTCTATTTCTAAAAATACTTCGGGTTTTCTTCGTTTCAACCTAATTTCGACTACTATTTGGCCTTTTCATGAAAGAACAGGGTGGAAAATGTAGAATCCTGAAGTAAATAGTGAAAAAAATTAAAATGAAGCAATATTTATAGCCTACTAGCAATGCATGCTGTAAGCGTTTTCAACTTTAGTTATATTGCATACATGTGACGCACCGAAACAGAATCAAAACCGGAGTGAAAACACGAGAACAGTTGCTTTCCGCTCTTTCTTTGTACCTACTGTAGCGACGTTGCAAAATGACGTCGGTTACGCAATTGTACGCCAACATTGAGCGCGACGTCAATAGGAATTATACCCCTAAAAACTTTGTATAGACTTTAAGGACGAATTATCGAGAAATCAAACGTTATGATTACTGTAATGTGCAGAGGGATGAAGAAAATGGTATAAAGTTGTACTAATGGGTCAAAATGGCCGCTTGTCGTCAACATGGCCGCCAATTTATCCGGAAAATCCATTTTTTTCTTAATCTATTTTTCTGCAGCAAAATTTTTCATTATTCCCGAAGAGCATTACAGGATCTTTACTAGTCTCCTCCTTCCTAATGGCTACATCAGTGATAGAGAAGTTTCTTTGAAAATTTACGCAAGAATGTTATGGATCAACCAGGCACACATTGTTAACTGCACTGCTGTGAAACCTAGAAAAGGGCCAGGTGTCGGTTTAGCAAAATTTGATTTCTATTTGGACGATTGTTAAGTGTCCAATATGCAATCTAGTGAGCCACATAATTATTTATATCATAATATATTTGTCCTACTGCATAATGTTTGTTATATGTATTAGCTAGATAGCTACATCTGATTGGACAAGATGTTCATCACAAGAGAGCCAAAACAGCGGTAAAGGGGCATTGAATACTAAAATGGTGTAGATACCAATACTTCAGCTAAGAAATGGCCAGAGAAGTAGAATCTCGCCTAAATCATTGGTTTGGATTTTAATTTTACCTTATTGGCACACAATGTATCCATAAATGTATATATAGGGATACACTGTTGAATTGTTGCCCTCAAACTTCTTCTGCATGGAGAAGCTCATTCTGTGGCAACAATACCTGGTCATTTTCCATTCATTACTACTAATCAAAATGTCTTGGCAATTGATAAAATGATTCAATGGCAGTTGCAAGAACAGAACGGTGAAGACGATTGTGTTATTATATATGCTTTGTAGTCAACATATTGAAATGGATGCTCTCAAATCTATTGGTACTCTAATACACTTTATTGGTTGGGCCGGCGCTATTGTAGATGCTGATTGAGCTCCTAAAGCTCCAAGTGGAACTGTAGAATTATGATATTTGTCCGTTTGTATTGTTTCTAGAACATGACCAGTTCACATATAAAAAATACCTGCACAAGCAGATCAAATGTGCCAATAAATAATATGGCAATGCAACTAATGAAAATGATGACACATGCCATTATTTTTAGGTCTTGTGTCCCAGGCACGTCACGGTGAAAGTATGCAGTTACATTTATTACGCCTGAATGGTCATATAATGTTATGGCACTGGTCATCTCTTTATCTGCTCCTTCATCGCTTCTTTTGTCCTTAGCAATGTCTTGTGTGTGTAACTCCTCTTACAGTCTCTATAGGAAGATAATCAAACATCTGAGAGAATGAAACCCCGCTCCAGATTGTCTAGTAAACTTTTGTACATGCCACTCTAGGCATTCTTCAATTATCTGCCATCAAATTGAAAGTGTGGCCAATTTCTTGTGCGCGCAACCCGCAACTCCTATAGTTTTTTTTACATTGAACTATCAAGCGCTGAGTATACCCATACCCTTTTGTTCATTTTACTTTGTATACTATGCACGATGGATAACTGTTCATCTTCGAAAAAAGTCATCTTTTAAACAAATGTACCCAGTAGTCTTTAGGTTTTTCAATCGGAATAAATGAATTTCACCATGTCATTAACAATTGACAGGTAAGATGCCATGAACAGACAGCTTGGGATCTACAGCAACTCTTCAAATAATTTGGAAAGATGCACACTGTCATGACAGATAATTATGGTAAATCGTTTTATGAGGAAAATTTAGAACTGCTTACTCTTTACATGAAGATAATAGCCACCATAGTGGCTTTTGAAATGGTAAAATCCATATACCTAATTGGAGGAATCTACTTAAATTAATGCATTAATATGGATTTCAGATGGATGAAGACTACTTCTATTGGCCTAGTAGAGTCGAATGTACTTTGCTTCATTTGAATTAAGTAAATCAGAATCAGGGGCCCGTATTATCAACGATCCTACGACTATGTTTTGAGTAATTACTTGTAGCAACAAATCGGATTGGTCCAATCTGATTCCTAGTGCAATCAGATGTATTGTTACGCAGTTTACAAAGAACGTGGTCTTAAGATTGATGATAATAAGGACACAGCTCCTGGTGATTGAAAGCTAAAGATCATAAAATAAAATTGTCGGCCTTTCTTGAAGTTGTTCATAACTTACCAATAATGATGAAGCTTCCTCATTTAAATCTTGCCTTATCAAAATAAATCTTTCCCATTCCCATTTATTTGGGACTGAAAACTTCATCCCAATACTAAGTCCCAAATTGCCCCATTTCTGGAAAAACCAAAGTTGCAGCTGCAGATCCAAGACCAGTAATTTATGCCATCATAGTTGATTGATAAGTTGAAGCTTCATGGGTATTCATAGGTCAATCGAGTTCATTTTTAAAGTATACAGATACAGCATCCTAAAGTCTAAAACTAGGTCTACAAAGCATTGACAATACATCAAATACATAGTAACTGACCAAATCAGTCCACCTAAGTAAGGCGGTTATGTTTGGGGGACAATGACAACAACACTGATTTTCCAATTTCTGGCTTAAAAAATGTTCAGATACGCCAGCAAAATATTGTCATATAGGAACAAGGGACTAAAGGGATGTGCATAACCAGTCTTGAGGGAACTGTGTCTTGTAATCACAAGGAAATATGTGTTTGATAATAAAGCCATCGCCACAGATATCTTTATATCAACGATATTTGTGTTGAAGAGCTTTCGTTAAGGGTATTACTTTATTGTGGATGTCACTACATACTATACACTGTATTTGTTTTGGGAATAAAGCGAGAGAAAGGGAGAGATACTACTGTAGTTCACGCCTTCTCTGGCTGTGATGTTGTTTCAGTTTTACGTTGATGGGGCAAGAGGTTGCTATCTGCTATCCTAAAAGTAATTGGAAATTTAAGTAAGACAGATAAAAAAGACATTGGTCATCCGTATAAAAGACGGATCTATATCTTTTCATTGCCAGTGTAAGACTGGAAATGTTTTCACACTAAGTTATATATGATGTAATGTCCCAAACTAGCGCAATTTTGGAATACACACAAAGCCTGGTGTTCACCAAGCAGAATTTGCTGTGGCTGCAAGAAGACATGAAAAGATTGATGCTATCGGTTGAGCCTACCCTGTGCCCTTGATTTTGTAGTTGTAAATGCTGACGCTCCAGGAAAGCATGTTGGTAAACTATGTACGTTACAATTTAAGGAGACCCAGACTAGATAATGTATGTAACAAGGTTGGAGTAAACATATGAACATACACCGTTGCGTCCTATGTCACATTATTTCTGACCAAAACGAAAGGAATCATAGAGCTGGTACCAAGTTAAACAGTTCCTATTGAAAAAAAACAGCTTCCCATAACCTTCTAGAAATTAAAATGACCTTAATGTTAAGAAGATCCGCCTTGAATTAGAAAGCATACATGAACTTTATCACATTTTTGTTCAAAAGAAACACTATGCCTAAAGGTTGATAAATTTCGCTTATTTTGCCCAGTATTGTTAAAAAAAACATATGAACGAGGGATTTAATGCATAAAATATGCTAAAATTCTGTTTTCTTGTGTTCATAAACATACATTTTGGTATAAAAATCACAAAAATCGGCCAATTATATCAAGTTTTAGGGTGAAAACGATATTTTCAATTCGGCAATGGCGGCCATCTTGAAAAATGGCGGCCATTTTGAATTTTTGAGTGGCTAACGGGTTTTTATGAAACTACATGGTATTATAAATGTATGTGCCAAATTTGATGCTTGCATCATTAAATGCATGATTTTTACACTAATCTGCTTAGCTAAAAAGGCAGTTGACGTTTCAAGTCTTTGATCGTTACCTTTCGACCACTCTGGCTATAATTTGCGTGACAGAATTTATTTTTATACCTAATCAAAGTTAAATCAATCAACCATAACGGATAATTTTCCTGTACTCCCGCACACGACATTGACTCACCCGGGTCGGTGTAATAATTATCGTTTTCAGTTTATACACCCGGCTACAACAACACATACAAGTATATGGGGCGTACAGTTGTTTGTCCGAAATAACATAATACGGTTAACTGGATAAAATCGTTCCCTATTCTCGGCCGGAACGTCTACCAGGCTGTTAACGATCCGGTAGGCCTATTTATCACGACCACTGGTGGTGAACTCGGTCAAAGCGAGGGACGTTTTTCGCTACTAGGCCTACAAGGTAGGACTAGATATTTTGCGTTTAAATGTGAGTTTAAAGATCTGATTGGATAGTTTTTCTAATAACAATGAATTTGTTCTAAAAATAGACCGGGTTTACCGATAGGGCCTATGTATTGACAAACCGTCGGTGCTGTTATAAAATCTCGTATTTACGGCTTTATCGAAGCCGTAGTTACGATATTCTATAACAACACCGACGGAATACTATGATCGCGAAAAAACGTCCCACGCTTTGGCCGAGTTTTGATTTGATAAATTCTCAGGTCAAATACATTCTTTCCAAGAATTCTGACCTAAACCGGAAGAGGAAGAAGCACGTGGAAACTAAATCAAAGCGCCGACGCCCGGTGACTAACATAGCACCCTATTCTATGAATAGTCGCGAGCAAAAAAACAAAAAACAAAACACCCCCCCCCCCCCCAAATAAAGAAAGAAAGAAAAAAAGAAAAAAAAAAACATATTTAAGTTATTTTTTTATTTATGGAATTATTCACTACATATTTTTTTTCTATGTTTGTACAACTTGATGTCATTATTTAACGTAGGCCTAATTCTATTTCACAATTCGAGATTTTTTTGCTGTGTTCGTCTCACAACAGAGATGACGGTCTCTGTGAGATATCAGTCACGAGTATTTTATCCACTGTTGTCCTCAGAATCACCGATAAGTTGTCCAGGAAAGATTTCTCGTGCACCTCCACGAAGGTTTTGGCGTCCGGGGACAAAAACAAGATGGCGGTGGTGTTGAAGAGTATCTCCTTGGTTTTCAGCATACTCCTGATATAGTGACTCACACAGCCTTGATGGTCCTCCAGGACGGTAACCATCAAACACTTGATGAAATGCTGTCTGAAATGATATATTATACACATTCTAAATTGTGACCCGTCACGCTAAAAGGGACCTTATCCGAACTCAAACATCTAAATTTTGGCAAACTTGTCAGACTCGGCACAGGTTAACCAGATACCGTATGCAAAAAAATGAAGATATAGTTTACAAGATAGGTAAAACATTCCGGATTTAGAAAATTACAAAAGTGAAAAGTGTCGGCCCTAGTCTGGCTGCGCGGACTGCGCAGACTGACTAGGGTCGTTATATTTTTCACACAACCGATAAGGTCCCTTTTAGCGTGATGGGTCACAATTACATTTTTTAAATCAATTTGATTTGAAGGGGCGTATACCTCGATCAATAAGATTATATAATGTCTAGACCATTCAGATTGATTGTTGTAGGCCTATAACATCTCTGGAATTGAGAGGAAATATTGACTGAAACTAAATGTATGACCATGGTATGGTAAGACACAGTCACATTGTAAATAGTCACCAAGTACGTTGATGCTCCAGAGTGAACCCTGTACTTTATACAGAATTTTGGACGGATCAAAATTTAAAGCATGCTACGCACGAAATAATGAAAGCTATGTAAGATCTAAATAAACGTTTTAGAAATAAATAACACCACAGAAAATGATTAGTAAAATGATGATGATGATGATGATGATGATGATGATGATGATGATGATGATGATGATGATGATGATGATGATGATGATGATGGTGATGGTGATGGTGATGATGATGATGATGATGATGATGATGATGATGATGATGATGATGATGATGATGATGATGATGATGATGATGATGATGATGATGATGATGATGATGATGATGATGATGATGATGATAATGATGATGATGATGATGATGATGATGATGATGATGATGATGATACCTGTCTATCCACGTAACACTGGGTGCATCTCTGTGTGGACTGAAGTACTGCAGCAGACATTCATACGCTAGTTCTGTCATCGACAGACGAACACCGCTAGTTGTCGTCTGATCCGGGTCTGTCAGGATCATGAGGTGCGCCTGGGGTTTAAACCCGTCACTCCGCTCACTCTGGTCCAGCAGCTGCTGCAGGCTGATCTGTGTCGTGAACTGATCTGGTCCACACTCACTCGCCTGCTCCAGGCTACCCTCGGGTGGTGTCTCATTCTGTGACGCCATTTTTACTGTAAAAATTATTATAAAATACTCAATTCAATATTTCGGAAAATTTGCCTTTTTCAAGAGTTTGAAAACTTTTTCAAACTCTTGAAAAAGGCAAATTTTGCCGAAATATAGTAAGTATTTTATTGTATTCCCTGATGAATAATATTGTGATATTGTATAAAAATTCTGATCTGTAAAACAAAATGATATCGCACAGTTAGCGCTTATCAACAATTTTATAACCCCCTCCCCCCCTTCCAAAAAAGTGAGGAAAAAAATAAATAAATAGATAAATAACAATGATAAAAAAAATGAAAAAAAAAAAAAAAAAAAAAAAAAAAAGAAAAAATCAAAAATTTGGATTAACGATTCTTTAAAGACTTTTTAAAGACAAATAAATTTAACAACCCGCGTTTTCTCTTTTTGCCTAAAATTATTTTGTAGTATGCTACAGTTTCTTTCTACTGTTTGGGAAAGGATTAATTAAAGATTGATTGGGCATAAAAAACGGTCTTGTTTCGGAAAATGTTAAAATACAAATAATGTACTTACTGGTTATTTATTACGTCTGTTAAAAGATGAACACAACGTCTCGACGTCGTTCCCACGTTACTAACGTCATGTAACGCAGTAATCAACATTCGGAACATTATCGGACACAACATTCACGAAAACGCCCGAGTTGTGACGAATGGGGAATCACGTGACCTCGGTGATTCTATAGTCCTCCGGATATTCTGCGAAAAGGAGAGACAGGCGGTTATGAAATTGGTCAAGCGATATTCCCAATGTCATTTGACGTAGGCAGGCCTGCGTATTAGAAGGAATGAACTTAACATTTGGAGGGGCTGTAAATGTATTTTTTTCTGAAAATTAAAGAAATACGGTCAATTCCTTTAAGTTTCCCCTGAAACTCCCTGTTAGAGTTAAGATGGTTATCTATGGGCCTATGGTCTACCATTTCAGTGGGTAAAAATAGATGTTAATCGTCGTTGGAGGAACATTTTTTTAAGTTTTCGCAGGACGGAATATGTTTTGGTAGGACGAAAATAAGTTTTCGTAGGATGGAAATTAATTTTCGACCGGTTAAAAATATAACTTTTGATCTGTAAAGGACCCACATTATTGGGTTTTCATGCATATGGTTGGTTTATATATGTAAATGAGCTAGTTTCTCAGTTCTATGCGTTCTCAGAGGTTCTTAAAGGGAAAACACTAGTTTTCGTCGGACGTTTATTTAGCGGACGAAAATTGGTAGGCTATACATGTGAGGAGAAAAAAGGATTTGAGCCGGGATCTGGAAAACGTCCCCTTAATTATAGCATCTGAGACAGTAATGTTTCACGATCTGTCTGTAGCTAACTGCAGTCTGACCTGGATCCGTGACGCTGCCTTACAGTGACTGCAGGTCATCACTAGAGTATCGTAGGAGCAGATCTGATGTAATTCAAGTATATAAAATCATGAATGACATTGATAAGGTTGATAAAGAAAAATTGTTTCCAAGAAATCCCAACCAAACGAATACAAGAGGCCATAAACACAAAATCCATAAAAAATTCTGTAAAACAAACATAAGAAAATTCAGTTTTACCCAACGCGTGGTTAATACATGGAACGGACTGCCAGAGGATGTAGTATGTAAAAAAACTGTAAATAGTTTTAAAAGTGCTCTTAATAATACGTGGAAAAATAACCCGGTCAAGTTCTCGCCAGTGTGTTACGGGCCGGAAGTCACCAACCGAGAACAGAACCAACAAGAAATGGGCCACAGAGGCGAAAGCCTAGTACGGGCTTCTACAGACAGGTAACAGGTAACAGGTCACGAAGAAGCTATTCCAGACCAACATGGGTCATGATCAAGGACTTTTTTCCAGATCCCGGATCATTTTTAATTACTGTCTTAGTAAAAAATTATATTCGCCGGACCAAAGGGGCCTGTAATTTGACTTCTAGCACCTAATGAACCCTTTTTAGTAAAGGCATTGTTATAAGTAATAACTAGAAGGTGTCAAGGGTCAAATTACAGACCCCTATGCGTCGGATGATACAAAATACTCCGGTAAATACGTAGGCCTATTAAATAATTATATATGTAAAAGCGGCCACTCCCGTCTGTCGAATATGAAACATTTTTACTTGTACAATTATTTTGTTACCTGCAACGCAACTATAATTTTTATAGCGATTCCCCCAAAATTTAAACTTTCCAAGTTTGAAAGGAGTTGCAGACGATAAAACATTTTAAAAGAATAAAATGTGTTTTCCATAGATCTCCCATAGAAAGAGAAAGTGTGAATTAATCTGCAATTTCTTTTTTTCTCTCCCAATATTTTCACAAAGCAAATATCCTTTTTCAACCAGGGACGCCAAAAATATGTGAGCTAGAATCTAAAAAAATGGCCCTTATAGGCCTAGTATTTTGGAAAATAGAGTTCCAATATAAGCATGTGGTTAGATGTAGTCTAAAATAGATCCAAACTACTAACTTACAATTGCTGCTGGCCATTAACAAGCTATTGGAGAATAATTCAATGGATCTGGACCAGACTGTGTACAACCTATGTGCAAGCTGATCTAGATCAATGAATGTTGTTCTCAAATGCCTTAAGGGACCTTTTCCCAGATCCCATCTCATGTCTTTGCGTCTTCTGTGTTAATCTTAGTGTTCCAAAAAGGGTAAAACATGTATACCGTGACACTGTTCAAATATTTGAAAAAAAAAAAAAAAAAAAAAAAAAAAAAAAAAAAAAAAGTAACGACGACAAAAGCTTTTTTGAAGATTGATCCAAATTCAAAAGTGTTGCAGATGATAAATTGATCTGACGGTCAGAGAGGTAAATTTCTTAGATAGGCTATGGTTGAAAATATTGAAGAAAAAGTAAAAATGTAGATCTAAAATAGGCCTATAGAATTATAGATCTAAAATTATTATAGATCTATCTGCATTTACTTTCTTTTATTTCAATATTATTCAGATTTAGAAATTAAATTAAAGGGCATTTGTATAGACCATTTAGATATTTTCTTCTCTGCTTCTCCTTATTTCCGCTTGCAAGTTTGAAAAGTTTGCGAAAGGTTTTTTTTTCAAAAACGAAAAGTTTCCAGTCTAATTTATTAAACACACGGAGTGATTTCCCTTTGTTAGGAGACGCCACCTACTTCCGTAACGAATGACGCTAACTGGGTGCACTGGGTTCAAAAAGTGAAACTAGGGAATGTTTTGTTCAATTTGATATATTTATCCATTGCTGACACCGTGAAATAGGAAACATGTCTAGCGAGGAACCGAATAACCGAGATGAGGGTATATCAGACGTGATAGCTTTACTTCAAAACGTGGATGTAACTAGAGAAGCAAACAAACAAACCGAAAAATTGGAGCAGGATCAAAATCGAGAAAATGACATGAATGAAAATTCAGACACTCGACAAAATGGACAAA
This sequence comes from Fragum sueziense, assembly GCA_963680895.1. NCBI lineage: Eukaryota > Metazoa > Mollusca > Bivalvia > Cardiida > Cardiidae > Fragum > Fragum sueziense. The sequence goes on along the minus strand of OY804598.1, from coordinate 14,966,189 downwards.
GTGAAAGACAAAACGAAAATGATCTTGACGAAGATGCTTCTAGTAAAGAAAATAAAGCTATTGACTTGTCAGACCCAGATCAAATAATTGAAATGTTAGAGACAGTTGACTTGACTGAGGAAGACACGGAGGTTCTACTGCAGGAAGCGTACAGCATGAATAAAAAACTGAAGGAGATTCTGCGTCGACAGGAAGAAACAAACGCATCCTCGAAACCCAAATCTGGGAAGCGCCGATCCAGACAGAGCGGAGATGCACCATCACCTGCAGTGTCGTCTAGCCAGTCCTTGTCTAACTCTAGAATCGGATCAGCTTCACTGAAGAAAGCAGTGCTACCTCCTATAGAGAAAGAGACGAGTATCTACGCTGTAAAACTGCAGCGCTCAAAGACAAATGTTGCTGAAATCAGAAAAATACCGAGTCATGCCATAGCTCCAAGGTCTAAATCAACAAAGGTAAGTAAAACATATCTCACCTAACTGGCGATACTGACTTGTGTAGTTTTCTGTGATGGAGGAAATAGTGGTGTGATCACCTTCACTTCGTTTTGGAACAACAATGCAGCTTCGAGCACTTGTTATAGTGTGGGTTTTCCCACCAGTGAATGGCCATTCCCCATCATGTGCTGAAAGATCATGTGCAAGGCTAGACAAGTAGTTCCTCATCGTTTCAGCCAGAATGCGCAATTGCGGGATTCCTGCATAAAATAAATATTTCTGCAAATATATCACAATTGTATGCCAAGATTGTCACAAAAAATGTTTCTGGACCTGAAAAACGATTTTCATGTAGATGACTACACTAGGGTACGAAAGATCTTGGGACTGTTACTTTTAGTTGCAAAGATTATCTGCTTCTGTCCATAAAGAGCCCACTAAAGTTGGAAATGTGATTTTCATGTCTTTCTTGATTTAAGTTTTTACGAAGTTGGCACATAGTATAACAAGATAACATAAGCTCAAAAGAGCTTTTTACAAGTAAATTTTCTTCCTAAATAAGACTATGAAAAGAATCATAGATTTCTTCCACCATCCTAATCTACCAAGAATCTTAGCGATCCTTCAACTTCTAGCCCCAGCAAGTAACAAAGACAGCCGTCACCATAGATCAAGAGGGAAGTGGTGAGGTGCCGAAAGTTCTGGCCCTGCACATTTGACACTAGTAATTCATTTCCATGGAAGCAAATTTGAGAGAGACTAATACAATCTTAAAAGTAGCTTTCATCTTCTTCAAAGTAAAGTTTAAAAAAATGGATAGAAAGGTTACAAATACTCCATTCTCTACAATCGAGCTAAAAGGTTAATCGATAATAGATATGGAGAAAGATAAATCAATGAAATCTGTATTTTCTAATTTCAGTTTTAAACAAGTTTTATTAATTATTCATGCTTTTCATACTACCTCTTGTCCAGTGTTCACAAACATGTATTATTTTAGGAACACAGAGCATGTTCCCACAGAATAAAAAGATTTTGATCTTTGACTAGTTGCAAGAAAAATTCTATTATGAAAAAAGGTACATTTACTAGAATTTATGTCTTTGTTTTTTTCAACCCTCTTCCAAATGATCTTTATCTTTATCAACACTAATTTTTCATCTGTGGAAGCTTTCAGTTAGGACCATCCCAATTTTTTTGCTGTTTTAGGGAAGGATTATTAAAGGTATTGAAGGTGACAAAAATAATGACATGGAGAAAGGAAAATTATAATATGTAAATTCTTCTATTTTCTCATTGAACATAAATACAGCTTTCCCTATTGAATGAGTAAAAGTCAGGGCTTCTTTGAGTAAGAGTTACAGAAAAAAATATGAATAATCAATATCCCTGTTACAAAAGTTTCAGTTTCTAAAAACGAAATGTGATCTATCTATTGTTCATTGTTATATGAACTAAAACCTTTCCCACGCTAGACCAGGTTTTGATGCACTAGGAAAAAGCTTGGGAGAAACATTGAGACAAAAGAAGAAAATCCTTTTAATCAGCATTTTCTTCTTTTGCCTTGATTATCTCATCTACTCTATGTAAATCCCATCTTAAACAACATCTGCAGCAGCTTTTAAATTGAAAAAATGTTATACAGTTTGGGAAGGGTTAAGAACTGGGATTGATTTTAACATTACTGATTACAACAATGATCCATTTCTCTATACATCTACATTTGTAGTTCTCTTTTCCCCACAATCATTTTAAAATAACCTTGTCCTAGCAATCTGAAATCGGCTAATTTGATGAATTTTGATCTACTCATCTGCAACATCTTTGAATTGGAACAACCTTGAATTTTGACATTTAGAAATGATCTAACATGAATTTAGATATCATTCCAATTCTAGTATTGTTATGGGTTCCAAAATTGAAATTATATTGAAATTTCTCTTTGTAGGAAAACAATAGCAGTCCAACCAGAAAGTCAAAGTCAAAATCTACAGAGCCCAGACCTGAGTGGAACGACAGATTTAATTATAGCTGAGATGTTACTACTGAATAAACAATAAGTTAGCTTGAAATCTGTGAAAGTGTTCAAAGTGTTACAGAGAGACAGACAGAAGAACAATATCATTCAAAGTGTCTATGTTGATATTATTGTGCTCTGTCTTCAATTTTGAAAGTAAAAATGGGTAAAGAATGTTTACAGTTTCCAAAACACATATTCATAATTGAAAGTGGTGCAAAGGGTTTTCTGTTTTAGCCTTGAAAACATAGGGAGGAAAGAAGAATTTATACAAGAGAAACAAATTTCTTTCCTTTAAATGCTTTCAAAAGTTTCATTTGCAATTCAAAACCAGCTCCTAAGTAGGAAAATACTTTTCTAAACATGACCTTTTGTTTTGAGACCACAACAGAAAGAAATATGACGTCACTTGACTCATTTCCCAATCAAGATTTGATTTTGATTTCCCTCATAAAAACAGTTGTGAGATATCTTTTATTTAAGGAAAGAGAAGATAATGCTGAAATCCTCCTTTTATGTCAATATCTTAGAACTGTGCTTTTCATTGTTTGAAAGAGAAAAAAACATCAAGTCTGGTAGTCTTGAATGCAACAAAATTTTTGGATGGTCCAATTTCAAAGCTATTGCAGGTGACAAATGCCTTGAAAATGGGCATAAATAAATATGGGCATAAATAAGAATGGGACTTGTCTTTTGAAGAGCAACAAATATTGAGGCAAAAAGAGAAAATGCTAATTATCAACATTTTCTTTTTTTGTCGCAATGTTTTATCAAGGTCTTTCTATTCGGGACATCAAAACCAGGTCTTGTTTGGGAAATGGTTAAACCTGTCCCAAACAGCAAATCAAATTTTAGTCCAATTTGATAGATGACAGGCCGCAAAATAATTTGTATGAAGAGTAGAATATTGTGTTTGCTATATCAAAGAACATATTGAGGAAAAGAAAATGCTGATTATCAAAACTTTTTCTACAATGAATGACAAACCCACATCTTGTTCGAGGAAAAAAAAATAGATTTGTTTTTTCCAGATTGAGATTAACCCTTTCCGAAATGGCAAAATGGTTGACTGCTCCAATATGAAAGCTGTGGCAGATGACAAAATGGCTTTCGTTGAAGATACAATTATTGTACAATATACATGTAGTACAGAAAATATTGAGACAAATGAAGAAAAAGCTGGTCATCAGCATTTTCTTCTTTTGCCTCAATGTTTTCCCAAATATTTTCTTTGAGGGATGTCAAAACCAGGTCTTGTTTGGGAAAGGATTAAATGACTGTGATGACAATCTTTTAAGAATATTAGTTTATGCCTCTGTATCATATCTCTGTTCGATTGTCTACGTATTAGATAGAGGCTGTATACATGTAGTAGATTCTACGCGAAATAAACATTCAAATGCGCGCAGCACATTGACTGTTTATATCACATAGAATCTATTATACAGACTCTATCTGACTTAGTGTTCGTTAGCGGTTCATTGGAGAAGTGGGTGTGGCTATGTTTCTAAAGACGTAACATAAGCTAGCCGATAGAGCTGGGACGGGTAGAAATTTTGTACCCGGGTACCCGTTGTCGTATTACCCGCGGGTACTTGAGTACCCGATGATTAAAAACACCAATGCCATTATGGTCATCCTGGCACTTGTTTGCTAAGCATAGCTTCAAACAACCACGCTTCGTCTAAGTCTTCTTCAAAAAGCGAAGTTTGGCAATTCTCTAGTCTTCTGTAAGACAAAGAGAAGACTAAATTTATGCAATATTTGAAATACGTAGATCCCTAGATGGGTTTTTCACTATTTTGCGACCAAAATAGACTGGTCAAACTTTCGCAGACACAGATCTTACAAAAAGAAAAACATGGGTAAAACGTAAATACCTCGTAGCTATAGCTTAAATAAGCTGGAATAAAGAGATTTCGGTCCCTTAACGTGAATGTACATAGTACAAGTTCATGGCACTTGCTAAATATTAGGGTTGCTTAAAGAACAAAATGCTACTCCAGTCTATATTTTCTATCATTTTTCCACCTCTAAAGTGACCCTAATAGACATGGGTGTAACCATTTCAAACTGTTTGGATGGTCTACTTCCACTTCATAATCGAGTGAAATGTTGAACCACGGCTAAAAAGGCATAAATATTATAAAAATATTTTTTACTTTAACTAGTCAATGTGCGAAACCGGGTACCGGGTAATGATTTAATACCCGGGTACTGGTGTTACCCGACCCGATACCCGGGTACTCGTCCCAGCTCTACTAGCCGACAGCTCGTTTATGTGAAATATAGCGGCGGAATTTCAAAGGCCCAAAAAGTATGTCGAACACTAAATAACTTTACATTGCTTTTGTCTCCTTGGGTATCTTAAATTCAAACCTTGCCTTTGTAATGTAACATCTTTTATCATTAATCCAAGGCCGCCATTGGTGGTTTGGGCATCAATTTACCATTTTTTTTTACAAAAAATGGTTTTATCAAATGAGCTGAGGTTCCAATGCGAAATAGAGCTCAAAATGCATTAAAATCGCTTCTGCACACATCTAGAATTTCACTAGAGAGAGGAAGCCCCAACCCACATCATCTCCCTCGTGCTCTTTCCTCATACACATCTCCTTAACCCATTACCACACAGTGCAGTGACTCCTTTTAACTCTCCACAAGATAATGGCTTTGGATAACATTGTGGAAAATGAAGAAATTGCTTGTGACAAGCAATTTCTTCATTTCCCACAATGTTTTCTACCCCAAAAGTCGTAGAATTTTGTTATTCAATCACATTGAAATTGTCGTCTGCAATTTCTCTCAATTTCGACAAGTCTAAAATTTTGTCATTTGGGAAAGGGTTAATTATGCTCTCAGCATTCATGAAATGCCTTCCGAGTTTTATGGCTGTACCTGCAATTTTTAAAAGCAGCCACGGCCCAGTCCAAGTATAGCAGACGAGAATTGACCTGGCAGAGCATTCCATTCGATTAGCATGGGCTGCTCTGTCATGTCAATTCTCGTCTGCTATACCCTAGCAGAGCTATTATGCAATATTTTGTTGATTGTTTATCAAACCCTATTTTGTGGGTACTCATTAGAATCGTCTCGTTGAGATGATTCCAATGAGTACCGACAACATAGTTTAGATTTAAAATTAAAAGATTAGAATGCAATTATTCTCTCTAATCTATTGCTCTGCCCTAGTATTAAGTTGGCCATTTTAAAATTCATAAAACATCAGATTTTTATGCTCCCCCAAAAATTTCGGGGAGCATATAGTCGCCATGCTGTCCTTCTGTCCGTCCGGCTGTCCTTCCGTACATCCACAGCCAGATCTCAGCAACCCTTGGACCAAATTTAATGAAACTTCACATGTGAATTCCTTGGGACATTCCCTAGAGATGATTTTCTCAATTTTATAATTAGAGGCTGCGTCATGGAAAAAGCGACCTTAATGTAAAAATTAGTTTTTCTCTAATTTCTCTTCATCTAATAGGCAGAATTTAATGAAATTTTATACTTGTATGATAAACAAGATGTTCTAGACCATATTCTACAAATAATGTGTGTACAAAAAATCTGTCATAGGAAAAGGAGCCTTAATGTTTGATAGTTTTTTTTGTGTGACAAACACTTATTCGAGGAGCATAATCCGTCTATGACGGCTCTTGTTTTGAGTGTCATCGTTACGTATCCGAACTTATTCCTGGCGCAGTCGTAAACATTCGGCGGTGGAAAGTTCCACCGCCAAATGTTTTTCGACTTTGCCCGAATAATTCTGACGTCAGACTAATTTCATTAGGGTGGACTACCTTGAATGCCAGATAGCTTTACTTAAGGTCATCTTCTTTTGACGCCATGTTCTACAAAGCTGGCTCCATGAAATTAATCAAAACAAAATTCTATTTGGAAGAGTCGATACAAATCATCTGTATCAAATACACGATGTTATTGTACAGCAAGGTTAACCCGGGACAACTTAATTTTCGTGCGCAAAGTCCGTTAGTTGAGCGTCTTAACAAAACAAAGTCGAAGTGGGGTCATTACATATGCAGATGTCCCGGGTTAATCTTGCTGGACAATATCTAAATCTACTTTAGTCTTGTACTAAAGTTTCAATATGTTGATATTTAATACTGTTATGTTGTATTATAAGTAAACAGTTTACTGTATTTTGTGAAATGAATGTGTTAAAGTGATGTTAAATTTTATTCCGATTTTTTTGTCTCGTATTATTTTGTAGACTAAGAATTAGAAGAATAGTGGTGATGTTCTGGGCAGTCATCATATTATTGTTATGTTTAAAAATCTTTTCCAAAAAGCAAAATTTTAGGGTGGTCAAATTCAAAAACTATTGCTAACGACAAAACAACTATTGACAGAGAAAGTTTGTGAACAATATGGCAAAGAAACTATTGAGACAAAAGTAGAAAATGCTATGCTAGGGCCCGTATTATAAACGATTTTACGACCACGTTTTACGGTTTTTGTGTAAACTGTAACAAAGCATCTGATTGCACAAGAAATCAGATTGGGCCAATATGTCACAAGTAATTATGCAAAAAATAATTGCATGATAAAAGGATAAAAGGGGCCCCCTGATTATCAGCATTTTCTTCTTTTGTCATAATGTTTTCCCAAGCCCTTTCTAAAAGAGATGTCAAAACCAGGTCTTGTTTGGGAAAGGGTTAAACCTTCCTCAAGCAATATCTGGTTTTGATGTTCCTTATAGATAAAAGGCTTGGGAAATCATTGAAGCAAAAGAAAATGCTTTTAATAAGCATATTCTGCATTTGCCTTGATAGTTTCTGTGCTATACTATACAAAACTCCTATGCTAATCAACATCTATTCTGTCATCTGCAGTAACAGAGACAAATATTCAGATTGTAAAACATATTTGTTGGGTGTAGATAAACGAAAGCCCTGTATGTCTGTTTAACCATTTCCCAAACAACAAAATTTTAGGGTGCAAAAGCTGCTGCAAAAGCTAAAAACTGCTACAGACCGCAAAATGGATGTTAATAAAATTTGATTTCAGTGCAATGTAACATGGAAAATATTGAGACAAAAGGAGAAAATGCATTTCATCGGCAATTTTCTTCTTTTTCCTAGATATTTTCTCAAACCTTTTATTCTAAGGTCGTCAAAACCAGGTCTTGTTCGGGACTACAGGTTTGCTAAACTGGTACCCCGTCTTCTCTGTGTGTGATCGATAGATCTAGGGGCTGGAAGCCAGTCTACAGGTTCGCTCGACTCCGTCTGTCCGTCCATCCGTCACACTTTTGTCCGGTCCATATCTTCTAAACCATATGTGTTACCAACTTCAAACTTGGTACATTTATAGATCTTATTGAGGAGAAGTGTCATGTTTAAAAATTGCCACTCTGCTACACCCACTTTTTGAGTTATTGCCCTTTGTTGTTGTTGTGTGTAACCCTTACATTCTTGTCCAGAACATATCTCCTAAACCATAAATGCTAGCAACTTCAAACTTTGTACACTTATAGATCTCATTGAGGAGAAGTGTCATCTTCAAGAAATGTTACTCTGCAACGCCTTTTTATTAGTTATTGCCCTTTGTTGTTTTTACCCTTACATTCTTGTCCGGAACATAGCTTTTAACCATAAGTGCTAGCAACTTCAAACTTTGAACACTGATAGATCTCATTGAGGAGAAGTATCATGTACAAGAATCATTACTCTGCCATGCCCTTTTTTGGAGTTATTGCCTTTGGTTGTTTTTACCCTTATATTTTTGTCCGGGACATATTGTCCAAAACTAACAAAGGACTTTTTGTTATCCGGTGGGGGACTCCTGTATTGCATCACAATACGACATGAACTTGTTTGCTTAACCCTTTCCCAAACAACGAAACATAAGGGAGGTCCAATTTGAAACCTGCTGTTGACGATAAAATTTGTCGTCTTTAGGATAAGTTGTATACAATATAGCACAGAAAACATAGAGGCAAAAGAAGAAAATGCTGATGATCATCATTTTCCTCTTTTGCCTCAATGTTTTTCTACATCTTTTTTTATCGGGGATGCCAAAACAATGTCTTGTTTGGGAAAAGGTTAAATGTCAAAACTTGCATGATCAAGACAAGGAGGTAGTCTTGTTCCCTGTCGTATTATATATGTTCTGCGCAAAGTAGGAATTAGTGCAATTCTAGAATTGTCCTGCGCAAAGTAGGAATTCTTACTTTGTCGGGCGAAGTAAGAATTCCTAAATTGCCCGGACAATTCCGGAATTGTCCGTGCGCAAAGTAGGAATCGGGACAAAGTAAGAATCGATTATCGATTTTTTAATTCTTGCGCAGTGTGGGAATGCTGGTGCAAAGTAAGAATATTTCATCACTTGAAATAGGAATAAAATTATGTTTGTTTGTCAATTACATGTATTCGGATACAAATCTGTTATGGAACAAAAATGTTTACATTGTAAAATTGGTGAAGAATTTATATTTAGCACAACTACGGGGTTTAAAACATAAAGCTGAGACAAGTTACTCATCCACAGATTGAGAAGTTTTGTGAAAACATTGTAACAGCAGTTAATTCAAAGTTCGTCAGAGTTGAGTTCTTTAATCCTTTCCCTAACAAAAAAGTTTTGATGAGCCTTAAGACAGATCACGCGAAACATTGAGGCAAAATATCTCTGGCTATGTTGTGCTCGAATTATACATTCAACGACACACATTTTGTTGTTTAAAGAATTAATTTCTAAACGTTTAAAACACTGGAATTGTTGCAAAACACAACGACAAACAAAGCCTAAATAACGAGGAGAACGGGCGTATAAAAATCGATTGATATACACTGTAAATTTTATTCTGAAATAATTGAAAAACGCTACGTTATCATTCTCACTTTGCACCCGATTTGAATCCTTACATTTTCCAAAATATTCTTACTTTGCGCACAGGACAAAGTAGGAATGCAAATATACGATAAATTAGCCCTGCGCAATTCTAGAATTGTCCGGTACAATTCCGGAATCGGTGGACAAAGTAAGAATTCTTACTTTGCGCAGGACAATTCTAGAATTGTACTAATTCCTACTTTGCGCAGAACATATATATTAGTTCGTTAGGCACCTAGTAGCCATGGCCGCCTCAAGAGCGATGATTTCACTACAAAGACCGTTAGTTTTGATCTAGCAAAGATATGACATTTATTAAGTAGATACTGTAGTGTTCGGTATATTTTCAACACTATCAGTATTGTCCCGAACCTGCCGAATATGCAATGGCGCGTACTTGTGATGCTGTATAATCAATACTCGTCAGCAATCATACTCTGACGGACAGAGTCGACAGTTTCCGTGGCATTTTACTCGTATTGAATAACAAGATAATGATACGTACATAATTGTGAATAGTCAAGTGGTATAATGGGGAGCGACTGGTTGTGAAGCTCTCGTCAGGGTTGCCACTGATCAGGGGATATAAATTTCCCTGACATGTCCCTGACAGAATTAGAAAATTCCATGACAAGTTTTGTCGCGTTAATTTCACAGTAACTCGCGTTGTCTAGAGACAATTTTTAAATGCGATGTTGAAATCATTAATTTTATTTAACTGCATCTTATTTTTTTCAAAATTCCCTGACATTTGCCAGTATTTTCAAAATTCAGACTGTTCACAAAATTACCTGACAATTCCCTGAAATCTAAATTTCCCTGACTTTTCCCTGATGCGTGGCAACCCTACTCGTATGTAAAGGTTATGGGTTCGAAACCTGCTATCAGTACCTCTTTTTTCAATCATTATTTTTATTAATTAATGTTAACAGAGTGTAGCAAGCCAAATGTGTATATGCAGTAATAAGAGGCCAAAGCCCTGTTCTTTTCATTTAATATTTGCCGGATATTTAAAGGGACATTTCATTCCAATTTCAATTTTTTAAAGTATGTCTTGATGCCAAGATTGGTTATTCTAATGAGTATAAATACTATCGGTTTTTTGAAGTTGTTGCCAATAAGCGAGAAACACGCATTTAAAGTTGAGACATAATCAATAAATTGCATATAAATCCGAACTGTTGTCCACAACAATTTGTTCAATTTTAACACAAAAATATAAATTTCTCGTAAACGGCGCAATATTTTGGCTCGAAATTTTCAGGATTTTCATAAGGAAATATGCTCTTTCAGATAAAAATAAAAGTAAAATTTATGACAAAAAATTCTGAAATGTCATTTTAAGAAGATTTTCAATTTCTAAAGTATTACTTTTTGTCTTACAAATGGACCAAGAAAGATTAATTGCCATGTGATCAAAAGCAGACCAAAGTGGCTTCAGCAGAATATATCACAATCTGCTGATCTACGGTGACCTTGGTATCTGAACCAATTTGACAAACTAACTTAAAATCCTTTTTCCAAATAACAAAATCGAAGAGGTGTTGGACTTGTCCCATTTAAAAGCTGCTGCATGTGAAATGAATGCCAATAAAGATGCCATTTTAGTAAAGATAGCACAGAAAATATTGAGTCATAAATGATAAAATAATAGCATTTTCTTCTTTGGATCAATGTTTTCCTATGGGTTTTCAATCATACTCAAAAAAGCGTAACTGTAGGGGAAAAGGAATTAGAAAGCGCCGAAGGGCTCGAGTCGCTCCACGGGCCTGAATTTCTTGTAAATCAAATCCAAATTTTGACAGGATATTTCAGTACTTGTGATTCTAAGGGCAAAAACAAAGTAAAAAGCAGTAATCATGTGGTCAAAGCAAAATGAAAGTAAATAACTGACTAATATTTTGGGGATGTTGGAGTGTTAATAGAGCTGAAAACTGAACTTTTGCCAAATTCAAGGGCACATAATTAAGAATGTGAGTTTATAATCAGGCTCATAATTAAACTCATGCAAGATATTATGGTCACCATCATTCTCTCTAAATTTTGTCTATATATGTCTATGTTCCTGGCCAAAAGAGTGAAAAAAGAGTTGAAAACAAAACTGAAATCACCTCAATTTCAAGGGCACATAACTCAGATTGTAATCATGCTGAAAATTACACATTCGCAACATCTTGTTGTCAACAAGATTCTTTCCAAGAATCATTCTGATTGGTTAACATCTATGGTTGTTAGTGTGAAAACAAAGTTGAAAATGGCAACTTTGTAAAGAGCATATAACTCATGATGTAAGATTCAGATCAAGCTGAAAATTACAACTACACAGGACATTATAATCATATTTATTCTGTCTAAGTTTTGTTGTGATTGGTCAATATTTGTAGATTTCAGAGTACAAACAAAGTCGAAACTAGCTTATTTTTGACATTCAAGGGCAGATCAAAGTCTTTCTGGTTCAATCCAAACTCTTTGAAGGAATCTGAGAGAGGATCACCTTAGGATCATTCCTGTAAAGTTTGTTGAAATCCATCCAGTAGTTTTTGAGGAGTTTTTTAAAGAAAAGGTTTACAGATGCACGCACTGACACATGACAGACACACTGCCAGGACAATAGCCCAATGACCTGAAAGGCCAGTGGAGCTAAAAATCAATTGTAAGAACATATGGTTTTATGGAAAATAAAATGATTTTATTTGATATAAAACTATCACAGAGAGTAAACAAGTATCACAGTTAAGTAGGTGTTATCACAGACTAAGGAATAGATAACATATCAGACAACACATATCAGCAAGGATCTGGAAAAAAAATGTCCCTTATGGCATTTGAGACCAACATGGATCTAGATCAGCCTGTATATACCTGCAGTTTCATCTAGATCCATTGTTCTCTTATAGCTTATTCTTCAACTATTAGGTGAAGCAGAATGTATTCTGTATTCTTGTGACTGCCGTTGACCACAGGCTGATCTGGGAACTCAATGGCCATTCAAATATACTTGAATGGGCCTTTTTTCAGATCCTGGCTCATTTGAATTACAAAGTTAACTGGTGGTGATCTAGACAAGGTCTCTCATTACACACAACCAGCTATAATAATGACATTTTGTTGATAGCAAAGCTGCATGGATTTCGTCTGATATTTCACAAGATAAATAATGATGGAGTACTTTTTCTTAAATAGAATATCATTTGAAATCAATAATCAACTTTGCCTTTGAAATAATGTATTCCAGTAACTCAAACTTGTTCCTTCTTTGTCCAAACATGGATTTTGACTCGTTTATTCCAAAATTAAGAATAACAATAAATACACTTAGACAAAGAATCTGTACTACAAAAACAAACACAAAGAAAAATATTGGACCAAGAACTCTGTTTGTATTCTGTAGGCCTGGAAAATCAGATACTCCAAGGGCAAAGTTAAATAAAGTCATAAAACTGGATGACATAGATCGATAGTCTGTCATTATCCTACCAAATGCTGTATAAGCAAAATGTGAAAATGCAACAGCAAATATTACTGCTACCACTACAAAACTAAATAAAGGTGCTTTACTTTGAGACAGTGTGTCTGACAACATAAATATTCTTCTGTTAAACTCGAGTAGTTTGATGAACTTTAAAGTAAGAAGACATACTAGAAATGCCATCACATACCCTAGGATATAGTCCCAAGATATAGCTGTATAAAAACTAACAAAATCTTCACCATTACTGGATCTGTAATCCTTCATTATACCGTGTACAGAAATAAGCCTCTGGAAAAACAAACCGATCACAGAAAATGAGAGAGCTATCTGTAATAATTCTACATAACTCCACTTATCAGAGAAATATTCCTTCCTTCCTAGTTTCTTGTATCGCTTATACTCTATACTTGCAAATCCAACATTAAACACCAAAAACATGATTTCACACACAGCTAGGAATATCCCAAAGTCTGTGGAATAATGAAACAGTTTGGTTGTGAATATTTGGTGGCGGGGTAAGATTAATCCAGAGTTGGAGAACTCAAAGATGATTCTAACTGCACTAAATAAGTCCGCATTAGGATTGTAGAGTGTAAACTCTAGAAATATAGCTCTCGTTCTCTCATCAATCCACTCTGTTGTCCAAATGTCTGCTAGGATTCCTTAAATATAGAAAAGACAGAAGTTTTAAAATTCATTGAAATTATAAGCTTGTCCAAATTCAAAGACGTTACAGAAGATAATTACAAATGAATAAAGTTCTATGTTTGTTGATTGGTAGAATACATTATTGGAAATGAAGAAACTGCTTGTCACAATCTTCAATTCCAACAATGTTTTCCATAGCCTTTATCTTGTTAGACAACAAAAATGGTTAATGTACGCGAATGGGTTTAGTGCAAGTTGACAATTGGGTAGCTGAAAGCAAACTCAATACTTTTTAGGATGACTATTTGTAGAATAAGGGGCTATTCTAGTCATGTCGACCAGGCCTTCTTGTGAAATATCATTTTGTTTCCTTAATCCTTGCTGAAAATTTTTGCTAACTTAAACAACTTCATGGAGAATAAAGTCATATAATGAAGATATTGGTTTCATATACCTTGATGAAGAGTAGTCAAAGTTTGGCATTGTCAGTACATATCTCTCTTACAGAATATGTGGCTAACTTTTCTGTATGGGGGTGGGTGTTTATAGCTTGTGCTAGCATGTAATGTAGATATTATTACATATAAATACCTTGATGAAGAGTAAAGTCATTCGGCATTGTCATCACATATCCCCCACCAGAATATGTGGCTAACTTTCCTGTGTAGGGAATAGTTTTAAGTTTCCATGCTGTTTGGTAACTCCACATTGTAGGAGGGGTGGGTGGGGTAAGATCTTGTATGGTCCAGTTTAGATGGTAATGTTTGTTGTCTTCATCTCCCCACCAATACACTCCAGTACATTCTGGTAACCTCATGTCCATTGTAGAGAATAACTTGTCCATACCTGATGAACACGCACCTAGAAAACACCAATTATATGTAATAAAGTCTGTACTGTTGTAACATATTCAGGTAACCGGATGTCCATTGTTGAGAATAACTTGTCCATACCTGATGAACATGCACCTAGAAAACACCAATTACATGTAATGAAGTTAGTACTGTTGTAACATATTCAGGTAACCTGATGTCCATTGTAGAAAATAACTTGCCCATACCTGATGTGCACATACCTAGAAAACAACAATTATGTGTAATGAAGTCCATAATGTTGTAACATATTCAGGTAATCTGATGTCCATTGTTGAGAATAACTTGCCCATACCTGATGTGCACATACCTAGAAAACAACAATTATGTGTAATGAAGTCCATAATGTTGTAACATATTCAGGTAACCTGATGTCCATTGTTGAGAATAACTTGCCCATACCTGATGTGCACATACCTAGAAAACAACAATTATGTGTAATGAAGTCCATAATGTTGTAACATGTTCAGGTAGCCTCGTGTCCATTGAAGAAAATAATTTGTGTGTTATAAAGTATGTAATGTATATTCTGGTAGACTTGTGCCCATTGAAAAGAATAACCAGTCCATGCTTGATGAGCATGTACCTAGAAATCAACAACGATCTGTAATAAAGAATGTACTGTAAATAATTGCAATAGTCTTTACTATAAATATTTGTAATTAAGACTGTACAGTAAACATTTATAGTAATCATGTTACTTTGTACTATAAACATTTGTAAGAAAGCCATTACTATAAATATACATGTATGTGATAAAGTTTGTACTATAGAAATATGTGTTAAAGTCTGTACTATAAATATTTGTAATAAAGTATGTACTAAAATATTTGTAATAAGATATGTATTACAAATAAATATGAGAAAGTCTAAATATTTGTAATAAAGTATGTACTATACATATTTGTAATAAAGTCTGTACTATACATATTTATAATAAGGCAAGTGCTATAAAAATTTGTAACAAAATATGTACTATTAATATTTGTAATACAGTCTGCACTATAAATAATTGCAATAAAGTCTGCACTATAAATATTGGTAATGAAGTCTGCACTATGAATATTTTATATATTCTGGTAGTTTTATGTCTGATGCAGAGTCAAAGATTGGTGTAAATGCACCTAGAAAACAACAAATACATGTCTTGGGGATGTCAAGAGCGCCCTTTTTCATAATGAGACATAAATTAGTTTAATGACATACCCTAATCTTCACCTACCAATCTCTATATGCATTAGCCCAATAATAAAGATATGAAGCCAAATCATAAGTTGAAGTGTCTCCTTAAATCCACAAAGTATGAAGACACAATGCTTCTCTATCTATCCTGTTGTAGTATAGTTATGGCCAACTTTATCTTCTTGAAATTGTATAGGTTATACAAAACACACAAATATATTTTACCCACCTCTATCTACCCTAACTTGTCTCAGTCTATAAGGTCCCAACAAAAAGTGACTGGATCCTGGTGTAGTATAGTTATGGTCAGCTTTATCTTCTAGATATTGTATGGGTTATACAAAACACACAAATATATTTTACCCACCTCTATCTACCCTAACTTGTCTCAGTCTATAAGTTCCCAACAAAAAGTGACTAGATCCTGGTGTAGTATAGTTATGGCCAACTTTATCTTCTAGATATTGTATGGGTTATACAAAACACACAAATATATTTTACCCACCTCTATCTACCCTAACTTGTCTCAGTCTATAAGGTCCCAACAAGAGGCCCAGAGGGCCTTATCGGTCACCTGAATCAAATGAGCAGACACAGTTAAGGAAAATGTTAAAAGTTAACTAATAGCGCACCCCCCAGCACCACCATTTCTTGACAGTTTTTTTTTTTCTCTTGTACAAACTTATTCAAAGACTCAAATACCAAATGTGAATTCAATCCAACAATAGAACATTTCTTAATATGTACCCTATTTACCCCCTTTTGGCCCCTTTTGGGGCCTCAAAGGGAGATAACTCCATGATTTGTATAAATCTGAAGCGGCTTCCCAATGGGATGCTTCCTGCCAAGTTTGGTAGAAATCTGTCTCAAAAAAATGTAGAAAATGTTCAAAGTTTAGTAATAATGCAAACCCCTCCCATCCCCGATCCCCAGCACGACCATTTATTGACAGATTTTTTCTCTTGTACAAACTTTGTAGTCCTTGCCCTAAAGACTTTAACTTCCAAATGTGTATTCAATGCAACAGCCGGTTCATGAGAAGAAGATTTTTTAAGATGTACCCTATTAACCCCCTTTTTGGCCCTTTATGGGACCTCAAAGGGAGATAACTCCATGATTTGTACAAAATCTGAAGCGGCTTTCTATTTTAGGATGCTTCCTGCCAAGTTTGGTTGAAATCCGTCCAATGGTTCTTAATAAGAAGTCGAAATTGTTAAGTTAACTAATAACGCGACCCCCCTCACATCCCCCATCCCCAGCACGGCCATTTCTGGACGGATTTTTTTCTCTTGTACAAACTTTGTTGTCCTTACCCTAAAGACTCTAAATACCAAATGTGAATCCAATCCAACAGCCGGTTCATGAGAAGAAGATTTTTTAAGATGTACCCTATTTAACCTCTTTTAGGCCCCTTATGGGGCCCCAAAGGGAGATAACTCCACGATTTGTACAAATCTGAAGCGGCTTCCCATGGGGATGCTCCCTGCCAAGTTTGGTTGTAATCCGTCCAATGGTTCTCAAGAAGAAGTCAAAAACGTTAAGTTAACTAATAACGCGACCCCCCCTCACATCCCCCATCCCCAGCACGGCCATTTCTGGACGGATTTTTTTCTCTTGTACAAACTTTGTTGTCCTTGCCCTAAAGACTCTAAATTCCAAATGTGAATCCAATCCAACAGCCGGTTCATGAGAAGAAGATTTTTCAAGATGTACCCTATTTAACCCCTTTTAGGCCCCTTATGGGGCCCCAAAGGGAGATAACTCCATGATTCATACAAATCTGAAGCGGCTTCCCATGGGGATGCTCCCTGCCAAATTTGGTTGTAATCCGTCCAGTGGTTCTCAAGAAGAAGTCGAAAATGTTAAAAGTTAACGGACGACGGACGACGGACGACGCACGACGACAGACAAAACACGGTCGCAATAGGTCACCATGACCTTCGGTCAGGTGACCTAACAAAAAGTGACTGGATCCTGGTGTAGTATAATTATGGCCAACTTTATCTTCTAGATATTGTATGGGTTATACAAAACACACAAATATATTTTACCCACCTCTATCTACCCTAACTTGTCTCAGTCTATAAGGTCCCAACAAAAAGTGACTGGACCCTGGTGTAGTATAATTATGGCCAACTTTATCTTCTAGATATTGTATGGGTTATACAAAACACACACACATATATTTTACCCACCTCTATCTACTCTAACTTGTCTAAGTCTATAAGATCCCAACAAAAAGTGACTGGATCCGGGTGTAGTATAGTTATGGCCAACTTTATCTTCTAGATATTGTATGGGTTATACAAAACACACAAATATATTTTACCCACCTCTATCTACCCTAACTTGTCTCAGTCTATAAGTTCCCAACAAAAAGTGACTAGATCCTGGTGTAGTATAGTTATGGCCAACTTTATCTTCTAGATATTGTATGGGTTATACAAAACACACACATATATTTTACCCACCTCTATCTACCCTAACTTGTCTCAGTCTATAAGGTCCCAATAAAAAGTGACTGGATCCGGGTGTAGTATAGTTATGGCCAACTTTATCTTCTAGATATTGTATGGGTTATACAAAACACACAAATACATTTTACCCACCTCTATCTACCCTAACTTGTCTCAGTCTATAAGGTCCCAACAAAAAGTGACTAGATCCTGGTGTAGTATAGTTATGTCCAACTTTATCTTCTAGATATTGTATGGGTTATACAAAACATACAAATACATTTTACCCACCTCTATCTACCCTAACTTGTCTCAGTCCATAAGATCCCAACAAAAAGTGACTAGATCCTGGTGTAGTATAGTTATGTCCATCTTTATCTTCTAGATATTGTATGGGTTATACAAAACACACAAATATATTTTACCCACCTCTATCTACCCTAACTTGTCTCAGTCTATAAGATCCCAACAAAAAGTGACTGGATCCTGGTGTAGTATAGTTATGGCCAACTTTATCTTCTAGATATTGTATTGGTTATACAAAACGCACAAATATATTTTACCCACCTCTATCTACCCTAACTTGTCTCAGTCTATAAGATCCCAACAAAAAGTGACTGGATCCTGGTGTAGAATAGTTATGGCCAACTTTATCTTCTAGATATTGTATGGGTTATACAAAACACACAAATATATTTTACCCACCTCTATCTACCCTAACTTGTCTCAGTCTATAAGGTCCCAACAAAAAGTGACTGGACCCTGGTGTAGTATAATTATGGCCAACTTTATCTTCTAGATATTGTATGGGTTATACAAAACACACAAATATATTTTACCCACCTCTATCTACCCTAACTTGTCTCAATCTATAAGGTCCCAACAAAAAGTGACTGGACCCTGGTGTAGTATAATTATGGTCAGCTATAGACATATCTTCAAGATTAGGTTCAGCAACATCAAACAAGTACTGGTAAAATGTTTCTACTTTGTCAGCCTGAAATGAATGCATAACTAATTACAATCAAGAATCTATTACTAAATATGATAAAAATACCCCCACTACTACATTTTATGTCACAGAGGCAAATATGGTCCAACGAGATGCAATGACAGAATTTTCACAAAAGTTTGCTCTTGCAAATATTCAGCTCCTACTTAGCAATTCTTCCAAGAATGAAGCAAATCTTACTGAAACTATAGTATGTGTTAGAACAAGATTTTGTGAGACAGAACTTACACCTGTCCAACATGCTGAGTCCACTATATCATACTGGTTGTTATTGAAAATCAAGTACCTTAACAATTGTCAATATACATGTATTTATTCTCTGACAAGCATTGGATTTAAATATCATAAAGCGTTGCCTGCACATGTCAATGTCAGGTTACAGAAATGCTTTTGTTCAGTAGTAGTCGAGTTACAACAAAACCTATCAGCCAATTCATATATAATGTACAGATCTAGATAAATTATGATATGATAACCCCATTTATTCCAAATGTTGGGCACTTCACTAAAGCAGTATTTAACAGTTAAAATTTGTACTTGTAAATAAAAATCATTTCTTCAAAATGTATGTAATAATCCAAGTTTAATTATCAATAATAATCCATTACCACTAACAAAGTTTTGAGTTGCATTTTAATATCATTTGAATTAAAAAATTCAGAGTTCAGAGGAAGTGAAATATATCTGTACCTTTTCTAGAAAGAAACATTGCCATAATTTGATACATCCTGGGTTAACATACACATCTTCAATAGCCACTGTATTTCTGTAAGCTTGTTTGATGCCTCTATGTCCATGTACAACCAACATTACTATAGTTATATACACAGTATATAGAATAATGTCTAGTATTGTAGTATTCATCAACCATTCTAGCTGTAAATATATCAATTATAACTTGTGTATAAATACAACATTACTATTGTTATATACACAGTATATAGAATAATGTCTAGTATTGTAGTATTCATCAACCATTCTAGCTGTAAATATATTCATTATAACTTGTGTATAAATACAACATTACTATAGTTATATACACGGTATATAGAATAATGTTTAGTATTGTAGTATTCATCAACCATTCTAACTGTAAATATATCAATTATAACTTGTATATAAATACAACATTACTATAGTCATATACACAGTATATAGAATAATGTCTAGTATTGTAGTATTCATCAACCATTCTAGCTGTAAATATATTTATTATAACTTGTGTATAAATACAACATTACTATAGTTATATACACGGTATATAGAATAATGTTTAGTATTGTAGTATTCATCAACCATTCTAACTGTAAATATATCAATTATAACTTGTATATAAATACAACATTACTATAGTTATATACACAGTATATAGAATAATGTCTAGTATTGTAGTATTCATCAACCATTCTAGCTGTAAATATATCAATTATAACTTGTGTATAAATACAACATTACTATAGTTATATACACAGTTTATAGAATAATGTCTAGTATTGTTGTATTCATCAACCATTTTAGCTGTAAATATATCAATTATAACTTGTGTATAAATACAACATTACTATAGTTATATACACGGTATATAGAATAATGTCTAGTATTGTAGTATTCATCAACCATTCTAGCTGTAAATATATTTATTATAACTTGTGTATAAATACAACATTACTATAGTTATATACACAGTATATAGAATAATGTTTAGTATTGTAGTATTCATCAACCATTCTAGCTGTAAATATATCAATTATAACTTGTGTATAAATACAACATTACTATAGTTAAATACACAGTATATAGAATAAAAAATGTTTAATATTGTTGTATTCATCAACCATTCTAGCTGAAAATATATCAAATATAAATACATTACTAAAGTTATATACACAACATTACTAAGTCTAAATCTAAAGAGAGGGTATATAGATATACAATACATATCAAGAGTAAAAACGTAATTGGGAGAATTAATAATAGTGGACACTTTGACAATATAATATCACAATCAATTCTGGCTTTAACTATATTGCATCATTCTGTCTATAGTGAATAAATATACTACTTCAGGAAAATTGTTGCATAATATCTTCCGAAAACAATCTGCAATTTTTTTTAGTTGTTTATGAATAATTCAAAGCAACTATTCTTGGACAGCCATATTTTGCTGATCCTAGATGATCAGGGCAATTTTCAATAAAGATCAGCCTGCATAGTTGTGCCATCTGAAATCCTCAGATTTGGTAAAGTCAGCAAGTTAAGCCTTTCCCAAAAATTGGATCTGTCCCAAGGTATCAACATGCTGACATTTCAAAGAAAAAAACAATACATTATCTGATATTAGGGAAGAAAATATTGAGGAACAGGAAGAAAAATTTGTAACCAGCTTTTCCTTTCTTATCTCCAACATTTTCCAAAGCTCAAGAGTTTCCTGGTTTGAGAAAGGGTTTAACACTTTCCCAAATAACAACAATTTAGGGTGATCCTCTTCAAAAACTGCCACAAATCACAAAATGAAAGTTTTTAAAGATAGAATTTGTGTAAAATGTTGCATGGAAAATATTGAGACGAAAGGAGAAACTGCTGGTTATCAGCAGTTTCTTCTTTTGCCTCAATGTTTTTCCAAGCCTTTTTAGTAGGGACGTCAAAAGCCGTTCTTGTTTGGGAAAGGGTTAAAATTAACATGATGAATTGGATTACCTTGAGTCTGTGTTTGATCTGTGCCAGAAGTTTGCTAGATAAAGGCTCTGTGTATGGTACATGGGCTTCTTTATGATCCTTGGCCAGATAAACATATTCTTCATCCTTCTCTGCAATTACATACACTTTTTATTTGTATTTGTGATATTTTATATAAATTTAATTCTGAGTCAGTCATTTTATGTCAAACTAAATATATAACTCAAGGATGAAAACCTAGAAAAAATATACCATCAATTATAACTTAGGTTATGAACCTTTTTTGTATAGCTTAAAATTATATTATTCCATTTTCAATAGTACTCCAGTATTATTGCGGAGGCTAAGGTGCACATCTATGAATTATTGGTATAATCCGCACCATCAGTTATGAAGCTTCAATTGATGTTCTTATTTAGGTTTATAATTATCCACCTGTTGCTGGGAGACAAAAGTCTAAAAGGATATTTGCAGCGGAGAAAAAACTTGAAAGAGAGCCATGACTTGCCATTATTGCTTGTTATTTGAAAGCGAATTAGAACCATATTAGAGGGCACTATACTGACACAAAATCAGCTTTTTTAAAATCAGCTGTCAACTTTGACTCAAGTCAGACTGCACATCTTGGTAAGTCTGACCATAGTCACAAAGCTTTGTTTCTATCCTAGTCCTACAAATCATCACTTTTCAACAAAAACATTGTAACAGCAGCTTGTTTTAAGCTGCAGTTACAAGATTTTTTGTTGAAAAGCAACGAAATGCCACTTTACCTAGACCAATATTTGGTCCAATATCTTCCACTTCTGAAGTCTTCTTCAAGATGAGGGCCATCAAAACAGCGATACATATTACCTGGAACATGAAAACATTAGATAAATTGATAGCAGCAAATTTACTGCGAGATCACAATTATAAAATAGATTGTATGGGATAATTTCATCATTTTGATACTTAATAATAAATTATGGGGTATAACGCCTCATTCAACAATTTTCTATTTATGTTGTGCTGGGTGATGCACAAGATGATGTGTTCCAGGTATTTCTCACACAAGTGGAAATACAACATTCAATCCGTCTGAGCAACCATCAACTACACTTCCCTCTTAAATGATTCAAAATCAATTCATCCATTGATGAGAAACAAATGATATCTGTCAAATGACACAGATACATTAGGTGAGCCTGAGCTCAAACCTACAACCCTTGAATTGAGCTTACCGGCCTCAGCTGTAAGATGATAAACATAATATCAACAGCAAACAGGCTTTCCATACATGAAAATAACAACCTACCTTAAGTGGTTGTACAACAAATGCACTCTGTGTAAATCCAGTCAGGAATGAAACAAGCCATTCCACACTCGTTTCATATCCATACTTGAGTCCATACAGCATCACAAAGTAAGATGACACCACACAAACTAGTATAACTATACTCCAACTAATGTACAAAAACCACCAGGGTAAACTGTTAATATAGATACAAAGCATTTAAAATATGTTATATGAACATAAAGTTATCAGATGAAGGTAATGACAAGACATGTTTGTGAAACACAAATGCCCCTAAAATGGCTCTTTTTGGAGAAAAGGCCAGTGATAATGTTATGTTTTCACATTCAGTTTCAGAATGACTGACAGATGAACAGACAATGGTAATACCATATGCCCCTTATGTTTCATTATGGGGGCATAAAAATATACAATTAATTCATATCAGATATGATAGCCCTATCATACAACAATCTAGATATATTTGACCTTGAAATAAAACCTTGATTTTGGTATCACAAGAGAGGGTAAATAAGAACTGTCACTTAGCAGACTGACTAGTAAGATCTAGAACAGTCCACAGATTTGTTCCAATTGTGTCAAATGCCAAAAGATCTATGCTCATTATATTTCTGTTATGTTACACATAGAATGCAGCTGAATGAAAGTGACTGAAAGATAAAGTATAAGTCAGAGCTACAATGCAGTTAAGGATATTTGAACATTGTTATTTGAATTAAAAACCTTATGTTGAGGGAACTCATTTGAATCCTCTTGTTCAGACGATACCGACAACATAGGCTTTAATAAGAAATATGTGAAACATTGCATATTGAAAAGCCCTGACCCTCTTAAATTTGTAGCTCTGCAGATCTTTGCTCATTTTATTTGTGTTCTGTTATGGGACACTTAAAATGCAGCTGAATGAAAGTGACTGAAAGATGTAAGTACAAGTTACAATGTTACACTTCCTTTTGACTGGTCTGTAGGTACAACCATGGTTGACTTTGCTACTTCTTTATCCATAATCTTGATGCTAGACTGTACATCATGAAATTGTTCTGTAAAAATAAATGATTACATATCATTATGATTAATCTTACAGGTCAACTCCAACAGATTCATTTTTCGAACATTAAAAATACAATTTATATTATTTTTCAAAAATGTTTTGCCAGCAAAACAGTTCAGTGTTTACGTAATAAAACATAATATTGGGTTAAGTCATGTTTTTGAGGTCCTTATAACATTTGCAGAGGCCCAAGAAATATATTGACGCCAGAGAGCGAAGCATGACTGTTTTAGAATTTTGCAGGCCTCTGGAAATTGTTAACGACCGAAAAATATGTGAAAAAGTACTATTTATGCATACTGCATAGAAACATTAAATTTCAATAAAGGTGGAAAAATGAACCAAAGAGATAGCAAAAATGTCTACCATTGATGTTTTGATCAATCGTAAGTTCTTCCATCCATCATTAGACACAATACACTATGTGCACTTTGGATATCATCCATGGCAAGGGAAATTGACCATGATATAATACTTGTCATTTTTCATTGCCTTGGGCGACACCCAAAGTCGCATGAAGCGTATTGTATCTAATGATGGATGGAATACCTTAATACATCTCCAAAACAGTAAGTCAAGAAATGTTTCATACTTACCCCCATCACTTTTTTCGATGGACAAATGGATCTGCTTCATGACATCATCTTTGTTTTTTATTGCTGTTTTCAGTTTGGAATGTTGTTGTGTGTTGTGTAGGGTTTTTAACTTTCTCTGTTCTTGCATATACACAGTCCTAGGCTTGACTCGTGTAAACAACTGTAGGATAAGTATGTTTACAGGAAACATAATTAAGCTACTCTGTATTCCTATAACCAAGGCTGAGAGAGAAATCCTGATGCCTCCTACCCCACCCACTTGATCTGCAGGCTCATCCGTGGGTACGCCATAAAACATTATATTTGTCAACATGGTAGTCAGTAACAAGGATAGAGCACAAGTTACTCGCTGTACTCGTGTAAAGCTACTTCTAGCTGGCTTAGAAAACACACTTATCCATAAATGTCCATCTCTAAATCCAGTCACAGTTTTCATCATAAAATTGTGTTTTTGTTGGAATTTAAGTTGTTCTTTAGTTGTGGCTGTTACTGTACCAGTAGTTTGTAGTATAGAACCCCTGTCTACAGACAGCCAGTCATTATAAATAAACACCCAACTGTCACCAGTATGTGTATCTTGTATATAAGCTTGACTTAAGTACCTACAACATAGGAAAGTGTAGTATAGAACCCCTGTCTGCAGACAGCAAGTCATTATAAATAAACACCCAACTGTCACCAGTATGTGTATCTTGTATATAAGCTTGACTTAAGGTAGAACCGGACACTTTTAAAACTTTAAGCTACGGTCATAAATGTGACATCTTTGGAAACTAGAAGCTATTTCTGGTTCAAATCAGAAATTCATTTCTTCGTTCATGTGGTGACGACGTTACCATGACGACGTCAACATAAGCACCTCGCACGTTCTTTACGTCGAGTTTCCATAGTCCAGAAATGCACAAAATGGCGTTTTGGTCGAGCAATTTCAACGTCACAACAATGAAAATTACATCGATGGAAAGATCCTTTCAAACGTAATAAGATGATACAAAAATAAATTTATTCCGACTGACGACGCAGAAATAAACGACGAACTTTCATCTTTTTTCCGCGTCAGATTTCGAGGAAAAACTACCTTTAGAGCAGAATTTCGTAAAATTGGCCTGAACGATTTTTGCCATTTTTCATTATTATATTGCACGACCATATTGGCATTTGGCATTTGGCAAGAAATCAGAAAAAATCACCGTACCGATTTGTAATAGAACGTATTCAAATATTGTTGGTATGCGTCAAAGTTATGCAGTCGGGCGTCGGCAAAATTTCGACGAAAAAGCACTTTACGGCGTATTTTCGTAAAATTGGCTAGAAGGACTTTACAATATTTCATTTTACATCCATTTTGTAGGTGTTATGCAAAAAATCAGAAAAGTTTACTGTATCGTTTTTTAATAAAACATGTTTGAATATATTAGGTATCAATCAAAATTTGCACAGTCGGACGTCGACGTCGATTTTGAAACTACGTACGTTGACGAGCAACAAGGATGAAGACGCGCCGGGTTTTCAAACTGCTCAAGGAGACCACATTTGTGTACTCAATTAGTCGGACAGCGAAAGTAAATCTCTATTGTCAAAGTAAATACCTAGTAAGAAGTACAGAATCGGGATAACAGTCGACACGCTCACGAAATCCTATTCGAGGGGACAACGAAAACGGGATTGAAATGATACTTTCGAAAAAGAATGTGCGGAAAATATTGGTAACCAACAGTAAAAAAATGTCATAGAATAATTAAACCACTTCTGTTCGCATGGTGTGGCAAGATAGAAAATATAAAAATAATGAAATTAATGAAATAGATAAAAATTTATGCGAATATACATCACATCGCAATATGAAAAATAATGTTTTTCGCATTGCATCAATTTCTATCGGATACTTTTTGTTTCATTTCTAATATCAAAAATCGCAGTAGTAAATGCAGCTTATTTAATATCTCGTTAAAACGTTGTCATCGATGAAAAATAAACAAAGACTCTATCATATATGCACAGTCAGAATTTATAAATGTTTTTACCTCAACCCAAATGTTACAATTGACCATTATCTAGTCATGATGTGATTTTGACGTTCCGACCAAAATTGTTTGAGAAAACGTTTAGAGAAAAGAAGAAAATAGCGACAGTCACAATTTCTCTTTATTTTATTTCAATATTTTCTATGGAATAAAACACACGAATTCTATGTAAATGCATTTGCATAAGTTTTTTTCTCGTGGAGCAGTTTTAAATCCTGGCGTGTGTTCATCCTTGTTGCTCATCAACGTACGTAATTTCGACGTCGACGTCCGACTGTGTAAATTTTGATTTATACCTAAAACATTCAAACACGTTGTATTTAAAAACTATACAAAAAAAACTTTCTGATTTTTTGCATTCCACCTGCAATATGGATGCAAAATAAAATAACATAAAATCGCTGTGACCAATTTCACGAAATTCCTTCATAAAGTGATTTTTAGTCGAAATTTGCCGACGCCCGACTGCATAACTTTGATGCATACCAACAATATTTAAATATGTTTTATAACAAATCGGTACGGTGATTTTTTCTGATTTCTTGCGAAATGCTTACAATATGGTCGTGCAATATAATAATGAAAAATGGCAAAAATCGTTCCGGCCAATTTTACGAAATTCTGCTCTAAAGTTAGTTTTTCCTCGAAATCTGACGTGGAAAAAAGATGAAAGTTCGTCATTTTTTCTGCGTCGTCAGTCCGAAATGATTGATTCTTGTATCATCTTATTAGGTTTGAAAAGATCTTTCCATCAATGTAATTTTCATTGTTGTGACGTTGAAATTGCCCGACTAAAACGCAATTTAGTGTATTTTCGGGCTATAGAATTTCGACGTAAAAAACGTGCGAGGTGCCTATGTTGACGTCGTCATGGTAACGTCGTCACGACATGAACGAAGAAATGAATATCGGATTTGAAACAGAAATAGCTTCTAGTTTCTAAAGATATCAAATTTATGACCGTAGCTTAAAGTTTTAAAAGTATCCGGTTCTACCTTAAGTACCTACAACATAGGAAAGTGTAGTATAGAACCCCTGTCTGCAGACAGCCAGTCATTATAAATAAACACCCAACTGTCACCAGTATGTGTATCTTGTATATAAGCTTGGCTTAAGTACCTACAACATAAAGGAATTGATCAATTTGTAAAAAAAGATTCCCTTTCTACAAATCATTGCAACATACTCGTATCTTGCATTGAACAGTATGAATATAAGTACAATGTTTATTAATGTATTTTACAATAGTTAAATATTAAAATACCAAAATATCAATTAGCTTCAGAGAAGATGTATCAATAATGTTAATAACCATGAGAACTAATATCGCATGACTAATATTGAATAACAATTACCAGTGTGGACTTGTGCCTGTGTTATCATGCCATAAGGTTATCTGTTGTATGTCTCCTAGTCTATATTCTGTTGTTATGAGGAACCAGTCCTCATAGCCAGTCTGGAAACATAATCTAGATGTAGTACTCAGTTTTCTTCTGGGACTAGCACCATCTGAACCTAAAATATAAATACTTGATACTAGAATAAGAAACCAGTCTTCATAGCCAGTCTGGAAACATAATCTAGATGAACTACTCAGTTTTCTTCTGGGACTAGCACCATCTGAACCTAAAATATAAATACTTGATACTAGAATAAGAAACCAGTCCTCATAGCCAGTCTGGAAACATAATCTAGATGTAGTACTCAGTTTTCTTCTGGGACTAGCACCATCAGAACCTGAATTCAAGTATTATCTTTTAATACGAGCTTTGTATTTAAACTAAAGAGAGGCTAATGAAACTTTACAGGTAGTAGGGTGTACAATGAAATATAAATACACTGTGACAAATTTAAACATACAGTAAATGAAGCTATATAAGACTTGTGCTAGTATAGGGTTAATTCACGTTTTTGAGGTCGTTAACATTCGCAGAGGTCCAAGAAATTTGTTAACCCTTTCGTTTGCAAGCGCGCTTTAAAGCGCGGTTCAGGAACGCCTATACTGTTTAGGGGGGCTTGGGCTTTTAAAAGCAATTTTTACACTATTAAAGTTATTATGACACCGGAAATATTGCGCAATTTTGTTATGTTCTCGTAAAATGTGAAGAAAAACACAGTTTTTGGGTTTGTATGAGCTGTAACGATGGTCAGGAGGGTTCAATATTCTGCAGAAGAGGTCCGGTGAATCACCATGTCAGTGCCGGACGATGATAATAGCGATAACCTTGATTTTTGGGGAGTAAAAAGGTGATTTGAACATTAGAAATGTTTCGGAGACTTCGAATAGTGACTCCGATAGTGATTCCAATAACCCTAAACCGAATCCAGTCCCAAATCGTAGGGGTGGGGGTGGTCGGGGGTCGAGGCAGGGGGCCTGACAGGGGTTATGGGGCTAGAGGTCGAGATTTCGATGAGATGCAAATTTTCTATCAGTTACTTATCATATTGTTAAAGGAAATTGAATAACCTTTTCAATGATATATAGGTTTATGGGTATTCTGCTAGTAAAATCTATTTATTAAGCATGTGTATACATGAAGTACTTGGAAATAGGGAAAAAGTCATTTCTGGGAAATAATTCTGCAAACGAAAGGGTTAACGCCCGAGTGCGCAGCACGAGGGTCGTTGTCGTATTTTGAGGGCCTCTGCGAATGTTAAAAACCGTAAAATACGTGAATTGACGCTATTATTGCATAAAAAGCATAAAATTCCAACGATTACTTACCCCAAACCCTTTGATATGTGCGAAAAATGAACCGAGGTGAGATAAGAAAATGTCCACCATTGTTGTTTTGTTCTGATAAATCTTCCAAGAATTTTTTGTTATGTGTGACGTCGGTAAAACGACGTTACATCATAATTTGGTGCCAAAAGGCGAACGTCGCTTATTAACGTAAGACGTTGAGAATTTTGCGGGAAAAGAGACAATTGTTTATTTTGAAGGGTCAAATCGAGGATATTTGAGTGCAAAGCTGGTACGATATTGCACTGAATATAGACTGGTTTTCACGATATCGGACCGATTTCTTCCCGTTATTCAATGCTAATAACAGACTGAAAACACACATTTTATGCAATAATAAGAATTAATTTTGCAATGACGTGGACAGACAGATTGACGGCCAATCTTTACCTAATATATTGTGACCCTTAAAGTTACAAAAATGATAACAGTGACAGATGGAGATATCATGAATAATGACTTGACAGCTGACTAACCTTGTATATAGATGAATACATTTGATGTTGTACCAGCCTCCTTCCACCAGCCTGTCACTATACAGATCAGGTAACTGTATTGATGTGTTACATCATTGTCTGGACAGTGTAGTACTCCAACCTTCAATGTAACAGTTATTATCAACATTCATTCTTATATGTGATATGTTGAGAGCAAAATTTCCACACATAAAATAAAAGTCTAAATGGTAAAGCAAGTACCCTGTAAATTTGGTCATGAGTTATCACATTTAGAAAAATCTAGATAGTACCATAATTCTTGAAGAGCACTAAAACTAGCTTATAAAGCTAGAAATGTTTTATGTGATCTATATTGGTGCTAGTATAGACTAATATAGAAGTAAATTACCTGTTCCAAATCTTGTTTATCCGCCCGTCTGGCCCAGTGTACAATAAAGAAGTAGATAATCCAGACAATTATAACGGTTGTTACCACCACAGGGTTGTCAAAAAATGTCAAAAACAGTGCAGCGTCACCAATAGGGTCAACATAGTTAGGCAGAACAAATACTCCCCCAGCAAATGATGTCAAATGTGTACATGCACATTGAAGTGTTGTTTTTGTTGTAAATGGAGAAACCTATAAATAAGAATGTAGTAAATATAGCAGTATCTGTTATAGAGTCAACATAGTTAGGCAGAAAAAAACTCCCCCAGCAAATGATGTCAAATGTGTACATGCACATTGAAGTGTTGTTATTGTTGTAAAAGGAGAAACATAAAACAAGAGTGCCTGAAAGGCACTGATATCGCTCACCTGAGTTCTTCCTGTATTTGATTGTGTATGATATAAATTTTGTTGTGAACAAATATATAAGTCGTATCAAATTATTGTTAATAAAGTTTCATAATTTCCAATGAATGCAATGAAGTCACATTAGTATTCAATCATATTGCATGTAGTGACATCTTAAATATTGAATATCATGTGCTGTTCCAGTTTGATTTTTATAGCCAAGATTTAACTTTTACAATTAAATTTTGAAACATCAGAATGATACATTACAAGCATTAATATGCTTAATATTTTAAGCCCCTCCTTGCCTCATCAACATTTATTAACCTGTCAAAAATTTATAACAAAGTGTTTGAAAAGAGTAACTCAATGAGCATTTTGCTATACTTGGTTTAAATTGGCCCCATAATTGATTTTTGAATAATTTCTGTACGACTTTTTAAGTCTGATAAGCCCTACCCTGCCACACTCATTTTTTTTAACAAATCAAAAATTCACAAACAATATTATTGTTACAAAGAGTCACTCAAGCAACATCCCTGGTACAAATTGGCCCAACAGTTGATTTTTCTTATCATTTCTCCTAGTCGAATAAGTCCCACCCTGCCATGTCCACATTTTTTACGAATCAGAAATTTGTAATAAAAATAAAAAGGGGTACTTAAGGAACATTCCTGAATAATTTGGTATAATTTGGTCCAACGGTTAAGGAGAAGAAAATTTTCAAAGAATTGTTTAATGATTTCTCCAAGTCTGATAAGCCCCGCCCTACCATGCCTACATTTTTTGACAAATAAAAAAAATCATGAACACAAATTGAAAACAGTCACTCAAGAAACAGATCTGCCAAGTTTACTTCAAATTTGACCAATGGATGATTTTTAAAGATTTTTTTCATGATTTCTCTAAGTCTGATAAGCCCCGCCCTGCCTGCCCACATTTTTTGACGAATCAAAAATTTGAAAACAAGTTTTGAAAAGGGTCACCAAAGGAACATTTCTGCCAACTTTGGTAAAAATTGACTCATTGGTTAAAGGAAAAGAAGATTTTTGAAGAATTATGTAACAATTTCTCTAAGTCTGATAAGCCCCGCCCTGCCCTGCCCTCATTTTTTGACGAATCAAAAATTCCTCGACACACAGTGAAGACAGTCACTCAAAAAACATTCCAGCCAATATTGGTACAAATTGGATAAACATTTGATTTTTAAAGAATTATTTAACAATTTCTCAAATTCTGATAAGCCCCACTCTGCCACGCCCACATTTTTTGACGAATCAAAAATTTGAAAACGGGTTTCGAAAAGGGTCACCCAAGGAACATTTCTGCCAACTTTGGTAAAAATTGACATGATGGTTAAGAAGAAGAAAATTTTTGAAGAATTATTTAATAATTTCTCTAAGTCTGATAAGCCCCGCCCTGCCACGCCCACATTTTTTGACGAATCAAAAATTTGAAAACAAGTTTTGAAAAGGGTCACCAAAGGAACATCTCTGCCAATTTTGGTAAAACTCGACTCAATGGTTAAGGAGAAGAAGATTTTTGAAGAATTATTTAACAATTTCTCTAAGTCTGATAAGCCCCGCCCTGCCACACCCATATTTTTTGACGAATCAAAAATTTGAAAACAAGTTTTGAAAAGGATCACCCAAGGAACATTTCTGCCAACTTTGGTAGAAATTGACTCAATGGTTAAGGAGAAGAAGATTTTTGAAGAATTATTTAACAATTTCTCTAAGTCTGATAAGCCCCGCCCTGCCACGCCCTCATTTTTTGACGAATCAAAATTTTGAAAACAACTTTTGAAAATGGTTACCCAACGAACATTTCTGCCAATTTTGGTAAAAATTGACTCAATGGTTAAGGAGGAGAAGATTTTTGAAGAATTATTTAACAATTTCTCTAAGTCTGATAAGCCCCGCCCTGCCACGCCCACATTTTTTGACAAATCTAAAATTTGAAAACAAGTTTTGAAAAGGGTCACCCCAGGAACATTTCTGCCAACTTTGGTAAAAATTGACTCAATGGTTAGGGAGAAGAAGATTTTTGAAGAATTATTTTTCAATTTCTCTAAGTCTGATAAGCCCCGCCCTGCCACGCCCACATTTTTTGACGAATCAAAAATTTGAAAACAAGTTTTAAAAAGGGTCACCCAAGGAACATTTCTGCCAATTTTGGTAAAACTCGACTCAATGGTTAAGGAGGAGAAGATTTTTGAAGAATTATTTAACAATTTCTCTAAGTCTGATAAGCCCCGCCCTGCCACGCCCACATTTTTTGACGAATCAAAAATTTGAAAACAACTATTAAAAAGGGTCACCCAAGGAATATTTCTGCCAATTTTGGTAAAAATTGACTCTATGGTTAGGGAGGAGAAGATTTTTGAAGAATTATTTATCAATTTCTCTAAGTCTGATAAGCCCCGCCCTGCCACGCCCACATTTTTTGACGAATCAAAAATTTGAAAACAAGATTTGAAAAGGGTCACCTAGGGAACATGCCTGCCAAGTTTGGTAAGAATTGGCCCAGTGGTTAAGGAGGAGAAGATGTTTAAAGAAATTGTTGACGACTTCCGACGCACAACGCACAACGCACGACGCACGACGGACACAGGGTGATCACAAAAGCTCACCTTGAGCATGTTGCTCAGGTGAGCTAAAAACAAAATGTAATAAATACAGCAGTATATCTGATTCAACATAGTTAGGTAGAACAAATACTCCTCCAGCAAATGATGTAATGAGTAAAGCAGCATCCATACCATGATCCACATAGCTAAGTAGAACAAACTTTTAAATATGATATCTCACTTTTGATCTTCATCAAAGACCTTTTCTGTTTTCAGTCAAAGTTTTTACATTGAAATGTAGATCTACAGGAAAACAAAAAAGATGTCAAAATATAATAGTCTACACCACTTTATAATTTTCTGGATCTATATATTATGTTTTCTTATCTTACAATATGTTCTTTTTCAAAATACTGCATCTGGTTGACCTCTGATGAGTCTGATCCATTTGTCAATTTTGTGTTTAAAGCCATCCCAATATGTCCCCTTTAGTGTGACAGATCACATGCACTTACCTCACACCCTTTATTAGACCAGCTCTGTTCTATCTCATCCCAATATGTACAGGACAACAATTTGGTTTCCAAGGTAACAGGAATCTCTACTTTACTAGTACATGTATCAATACCACCATCACCAAGACAATTAGGGTCTGCCTCTTTAAGCTGTAACAATGAGTCTGTATTATTTACATCCACAGAAAGTCCAGCAAATATTGTCTGAGTATCGTTAAGTTTGGATGAATTATGATGAAAATATAGGAGTCCTTCATCAACAGTTTGTAGTATATGTGATATGTTGTGTCCACTCAGTGTAAAGTTTGTATATTGTGTCTGTGTAGAACAGTCTGTAGGATAAATAAACCCAGAACTCATCACTTCATCTATACTGGGTGCTTGTTGGTCACTCACTAACATTTTATACTGGGTAATATTTGAGGCTGGAGTCACTTTCAGTACAGCTGTTTTATCTCTTACTAATGTAAAGTTGAATAACAACATGTTAGATTTGGTAGAATCATACTGTATTGTGTTGTTGGCTTTCATCAGATGTACATAAAATATAGACTGGTTCTCTGAGGATGGTTGGCTGTCTGAAAAAGACAATTTAAAATATGCATTACAAAGTAGACTAATACAGATAAATAATATAGAGTTGAAAATGAGAAGCAGTTATTATTTCTCTATAATGTTCTGTTCAAGACAAGATGTGTTTGTAAAACACAAATGCCCCCGAAATGGCCATTTTTCTAAAATGATAAGTTTTCGTGGATTAAAGGGTTGATAAAGGTTAACGGATGACCTTGAGAAAGGTCATATTACATGGAACAGATAGATATCATTGAAAGAAACTTCCAAATGAGCTTTGTATGTCCCATACTTTTGGAGAAAAGGTCAATGTTAAGTTTTCACGTTAAGTTCTAAACAATTAGACTAATCCACCTTAATTCTGCATCACAAAAGCTGTAAAAGTACAGGAAAAATTGTGTAAATGTATATGAAAAGTCTAACATTTAATGTCAATTGTCTGTTATCAAACATGAAACTATTTATTTGTAGGGCCATGGTCTATCTCTCTTATATAGACACACTATTCTGTTGACAAAAGAGCAAATCTAAAATTATATTAGCATCTGTTGAGAAACTTGAGAAATATTTACCTGATATAAGCAGTGATATAAGTACAGGAGACGCGAAGTTGTTTACTGTTACCTGTGTCTTATTTTTGTATGTTAGATCAACAGTTAACACATCAGAATTGTTTAGAGGAAGGTGGTGTATAAACAAACCTGATATAGGCAGTGATATAAGTACAGGAGAAGCGAGGTTGGTGATTGTAACCTTAGTCTTATTGTTGTATGTTAGATCAACAGTTAACACATCAGAATTAACATTTTCAGCTGTTTTGTCCCAAATAAACGGGTTCTTCTGCATTCCCATCATCTGAAATAAGTCAAAAAAAAAGTCATGGATCTCCAGTAGAACACAGGATACAATCTTGGGTCTTCACAGGACCATGGATACTCCAAACCATATGTAACAGGTTATGATTGAAACACAACTAAAGATAGAAGTCTCGTAAAGACAATGAGTACATACATAGTTGATGTGCTCAAAATATTAATATGTCAAGTGTGAAATTATGTCATCTAATGTAAATAATAAGTACTAACAATAAAGCATGGTCTCATATCAATGCATAGCATGAGAAGTCCTGCAATGTCTAGATGCTTATGTACTTGCTACCAAAGTTAAACTTAATTTAACATAAAATCTCTGTACTTTCGATAAAGACATGTAAGAGTGAAAGATACTTCACTCTGATATACACTGCTTACCTTGGTACCAACATCATTATTTAATGTAGGTACAGAAGAATCAAACTTCAGACTTGATGTAGAACTATTTATACCATCATCTGGTGATAGAGTCTTGTTTGTGAGTCTATCTGAATGATGCTTACCTTGATACCAACATCATTATTTAATGTAGGTACAGGAGAATCGAACTTCAGACTTGATGTAGAACCATTTACACTATCATCTGATGATAGAGTTTTGTTTGTGAGTCTATCTGAATGATGCTTACCTTGATGCCAACATCATTATTTAATGTAGGTACAGGAGAATCGAACTTCAGACTTGATGTAGAACCATTTACACTATCATCTAGTGACAGAGTTTTGTTTGTGAGTCTATCTGAATGATGCTTACCTTGATACCAACATCATTATTTAATGTAGGTACAGAAGAATCAAACTTCAGACTTGTTGTAGAACCATTTACACTAACATCTGGTGATAGAGTCTTGTTTGTGAGTCTATCTGAATGATGCTTACCTTGATACCAACATCATTATTTAATGTAGGTACAGAAGAATCAAACTTCAGACTTGTTGTAGAACCATTTACACTAACATCTGGTGATAGAGTCTTGTTTGTGAGTCTATCTGAATGATGCTTACCTTGATACCAACATCATTATTTAATGAAGAATCAAACTTCAGACTTGATGTAGAACCATTTACACTAACATCTGGTGATAGAGTCTTGTTTGTGAGTCTATCTGAATGATGCTTACCTTGATACCAACATCATTATTTAATGTAGGTACAGAAGAATCAAACTTCAGACTTGTTGTAGAACCATTTACACTAACATCTGGTGACAGAGTTTTGTTTGTGAGTCTATCTGCAGACATTTTCTGTACAGAGATGGTTACTGTGTCTGCCTTCATGATTGTAGGGGGCTGATCTACGAGTTGTTGTCCTAAAATACTGCCACTCACTTTGTCCAGGGTACTTAGTAACTTTCCTGTAGAATTCTTTACCTGTATAATGTAAACATTGTAGGAATTAACATTGTACAGATAAACATTGTAGAAATAAACAATATAGAAGGCTGGTCTACGAGTTGTTGTCCTAAAATACTGCCACTCACTTTGTCCAGGGTACTTAGTAACTTTCCTGTAGAATTCTTTACCTGTATAATGTAAACATTGTAGAAATAAACACTGTAGAGATAAACTATTCAGAAGGCTGATCTACGAGTTGTTGTCCTAAAATACTGCCACTCACTTTGTCCAGGGTACTTAGTAACTTTCCTGTAGAATTCTTTACCTGTATAATGTAAATATTGTAGAGATAAACATTGTAGAGATAAACTATTCAGAAGGCTGATCTACAAGTTGTTGTCCTAAAATACTACCACTCACTTTGTCCAGGGTACTTAGTAACTTTCCTGTAGAATTCTTTACTAGTATAATGTAAATATTGTAGAGATAAACATTGTAGAGATAAACTATTCAGAAGGCTGATCTACAAGTTGTCCTAAAATACTGCCACTCACTTTGTCCAGGGTACTTAGTAACTTTCCCATAGAATTCTTTACCTGTAAACATTGTAGAGATAAACATTGGTGAGATAAACATAACAGAAACATTGTAGAGCTAAACATTATAGAAGGCTGGTCTACAAGTTTTTGTCCTAAAATACTGTCACTCACTTTGTCCAGGGTACTTAGTAACTTTCCTGTAGAATTTTTTATCTGTAAAATGTAAACATTGTAGATATAAACATTGTAGAGATAAACATAACAGAAACATTGTAGAGATAAACATTGTTGTGATAAACATTGTAAAGAAAAATCATTCAACAAATAAACATTGAACAGAAACAAACTTTTTCAGACTTGAAACATTGTTTTACATAAAAGAGAAGAGGCAGTAAGTTTTCCCTCACTGCTGCCCATTTCTAACAGTTGGGTAGACTGAGGCTGACAATTGTCTTGCCCAAAGACACACCTCCCCCAGCAGGGCTCAAGCTCGTAACCACCAAGCTAAAAGTCAAGTGTGCTAACCACTGTAACACCCAGGCTGTTCACAATAAGCAAATGTTTACAATAAACATACTAAAGCCATAGACCAAATGTGAAGTGTTGTTACTTTTTCTAGTTTTCTTTGCTTGTATGATATATTTTGCCATTTATGATTTATCAACCTGCTTAACCAAGCTGTTGGAATGACACATACATACAATGTATAGCCTAACAGAAAACATAATTACTCTTTTACATTTTTGTGACAGAATAGTAATATAGTAGTATAGTTTCGTTTTCAATTATCATACAATTTTGTTTCCACAGTACATGAGTAATAACTATTATATCCCTGCATTTCAACAAAACTTTGTATCTACAGCTTGCACACCCAGTAGATACAAGATTTTTTGTTAAAAAGTGACAATATACCTTTTCTAGAGCAACTTCATCTTCTACATCAGAACCATTTATCTGATAGCTTGTAGTGTTTTCTAGTTTAGATTTACCACTCTCTGTAACAATGTCCAGTATACCTGTTACACCTTGCAGAATAGAACTGAAAATACAATACAGTTTGTGTTTAGCATGCTAAATCAAACAAAACATTCATTTGCCCACATGGGTGAGAGGCAAAAAGTGAATAGTATGATAGACTACAGCTACAAATGTTAATCAAAATTCAATATTATCAGACAACAACAGCATTAATAAACTTATTTACCATTTACATTGACACACCCACATTCCCATTTTTCAAATAGATCTGTAATATCACAAGCTGAACGTAACTTGTGTTAACTTATTGCATCTTTAGTTGTTGCTCAAATAAAAAAATTCACTACTTTTTGTCAAATGATTTATGCATAACTCACGTAGCCGTATCTGTCACTTGTGTTTTACTGGCTGTATTGTTCATAAACCCATCTAAACTGTCAGCAAGACCATCGTACAAGTCAGTCGCTTCATCCTAAATTCAAACAGGTAACAGTCTATCTACGAAATGCAGATCTCAAAAACATTTACAAAGATCAACATGTTTAAAAATACATCACTTGCGACAATATTTCGCTTTCCTATTCATGTTTACCTGGATGTCTAGACTGTAGTTCTAAAATATTGCAGTTTGGGAAAGGGTTAATTTGGTCTATGGCAGCAGAAACTTTTTACATTGACCATATACTAAAAATGAGTACTGATGCAGCTTCCAGGAAATCTAATAGTGTTCCAGTAATGGATCTAGAGAGGTTCGGGGTGGGTGTTCAAACTCCCCTCTGTAGCCTGATTGTTTCATTTTCATTCAGAATTCTGCATCCGAAGCAGTGCTGAACTTGTTTCCAAGCTCAAGTAAAATAAGTCTTCTTGTAACAAAATTAACATTTTCCAAACAAGCCCTGGTTTTTAAATCCCTAATCAATGACATTGAAAATAGAGAAGACTATGCTGATTATCAAAATTACTATTTTCTGTCTGCCATCCACATCAATTTTAATAAATCATTAATTCTGATGTTTATGAATGGGCCATATACCTGTGCTTTTTCAGTGAGTTCAGATTTCACTTGAGTTACATCATTCAAAACAGCAGTGAGTGTTGAGAGTGCTTCAAAATCTGAAACATTCATCTTGCCCAGATTGGAAACCATTGCTGTCCTAACCTACATCAAATAGAAATTTATTACCCCATATTTTACAGTCAACCAGGTATTGTTTGTGAAATATCAATGTCCCCACTAAAACTAAAATCTTCATTCAACCTTGACAAAGGACCTTCATATCATAGAAATGTCTCACTGCAAGAAAAACACATAAGATGCTTGAAAGACATATCACAATATAATCCTATGATGAAAGTTGTTTAACCCTTTCCCAAACGGCATGATTTCATGGTGATCCACTTCAAAAACTGCCAAAAAAGACAAAAAGGAAGTTATCAAAGATAGAATTTGTGTAAAATATGGCATAGAAAACATTGAGACAAAAGGAGAAACTGCTGGTTATCAGCAGTTTCTTCTTTTGTCTCAATGTTTTCCTAAGCCTTTTCTATTAGGGGCGTCAAAACCAGGTCTTGTTTGGGAAAGGGTTAATTACAAACAGACATGGCAACTTTGTCCAGCTAATCATTGAAGAGGAACACAAGAATCTAACTGATATAAAACAATGAAAACTTGACAGGAAGGAACCTTTTTAAATTAATTTCCAGAATAATTATAGTTTTGATGAACATTATCATAAGTTGGCCTGTCCTATCCATTGAATTATGTAAAAAATCTTTGTAAGCAATTTCCAAATAGTGTTTTTTCCTCGTTTTACACAAGTTATAATCCCCTACCTCTGTTTTCTTCCCCACATCTTCCTCTGTTGATACATTAATGTTATTGAGGGTCGATGTCACAATGCCTATCAGTTGTACTGCAGCTATTAGGAAAATAAAATCATTAAAAAAGGTCACCTTTGATGAGCAAATGTGAATTCTTTATGATGCTATATATCCTATTTCACTCAATAAATTGACAAGAAATCGGGAGCCTACTAACCCATATATCCTATTTGAAGTTGCACATAAAAACATGCATTTGACACCAAAATCTGTATGAGAAAAGTTGATGTTTATAACACTGTAATTGTTAAACAAAATTTATGAATGTGTACGGTCAACTTTGCCTGCTCCGGATCACTAGAGAGAAATAAAATGATAATTTAACAAACTTTTGCGCAAAAGTGCTAATTTTTATTTCAACGAATTAGAATATATGTACGCTCTAAGAAAGAGTGTACCTTTGATGTCACTCCATTCAAATAGCTACCATCAACAGTGTTTTTCTAGTGTGTGTTGATTCCCCATATTCGGATCAATTTGACCTATTTCAGATCAAATCATGAATATGTCGTCATGCTTAGATCTTTAGTTGGAGAGTTTTGAAAGATAATAATGTCATTCGCCGACCTAGAAGTCTTAAATACTGCTTGAGTTAAGGTGTACTTACAACATTTTGTTTTACCAACGAAAGAAAATGGTCATAAATATAGATATAACTGAATTTAGTATGAAAACCTTTGGGTGACCATTTATTTATTCCGTTTCTGTTATGATAACAAACTTTTAATCAATCCTATCCATTGCAACAATAGAATGCAACAGGAGTCAGAATTAGCACAGAAATTGTGTTTTATCACTTTTATTTTTTTTAAGACGATGCCTATTTGATATGCTTTGCACAGCTGATCCGGAACTGGCGAGTAAGGGTGTTTTTCAATAGTTTGTACAAAAATATACTAATGAAATAACATCAAAAGTTGATTGTTTAACTCTACACACACCCTTTTCGTGATCCAAGCAAAAATTTTAATAAAATAACCCCCGAACTTGCTCTCAACTTTGAATAAATCTTTTTTTTGTAAAACTCTAACGACATAAATTTACGATCGCACATACGGGTGATAAGGGTTTGATCGATCTGGAGAAATACAGCAACAACAAAAATGGTCAAGCCTTTGACATGTGAACAAGAGATGGGTAGTGTTTTTGACCACAATACCAGTTTTTTCATTGGAGTTCATTTGTTGAAGTTATTCAAGACTGAAGTTCAAAGTGATCCGGAATAGATCATGATCTGGGATAGTCGAGTTGACAGTACCATCTGAGTTTCTAGTAGTGAAAGCATTTGATCTATCTGGTAAATATGCCATGTTCACAATCTAGCGTCGGTGTCCAGTTTGTCAGAAAGTTTAGAGAAGTAAATGTATAACAAGATATTCTATACAACATACCATCTGAGTTTCCAGTATTTAACAATTCATCTATCTGATTAGTTCCCCCTTCTTCACTATCAAGAGCCAGGTCTGTCACCACACTGAGTGAAGATCTTCCATCATCAGACTGGCTGGGAGGTAACACCTGCAAGTATACAATAAACTGATTACTTAATAATAACATCTGTACAAAGGACTTTTAAATGCTGTTTTTGACATAACTGTCATAGAGTGAGTTTTAAAATGTAATGAGAAGATAAACTTAACATGGTATTTGACCTTGACCTTCCTGGATATCATAGGCACAAACAAAAAGTGTAGGTAATGAAAAAGCAATACAGAGATAAGGCAAAAA
This sequence comes from Fragum sueziense, assembly GCA_963680895.1. NCBI lineage: Eukaryota > Metazoa > Mollusca > Bivalvia > Cardiida > Cardiidae > Fragum > Fragum sueziense. The sequence goes on along the minus strand of OY804598.1, from coordinate 14,924,634 downwards.
TGAAGGTATCAGAAAGAAGTTAAATTATTACCTGAACTGTGGCTATAACCTGTGTTGAAGCCCCTGTATCTAATATAGCCTTTATTAATATATAGAGTGTGTAGTTCTTTGTAGAGATTCCTTCTTGTAGTTTTACACCGACAACAACAGCTCCTCCTTTGTGTATCTTCACACCTAAAATCATTATACAGAAAACAATTATGCATCTGAATTACTCAAATCACAAACAACAACTCTTGAAGACAAACAGGCAATGTTAAATTAGATAGCATTGTATGAATATGCAGACTGATATCTTCTTCTATGCTTCCTGGCTATGAAAACCTTCACACATACTTTAAGTATAGATCTGCAAAAGTGCACCCAAATTGATATACAGTTAATACAACAAATCAAGAGTGACATTTTTTTAAATAATGTATCAATTTTTCATATGTAGAAAGTGAACAAAGACACTAAAATGATAAGACACACGGTCACTACAAGGTGAACACATTTACAGATTGAACTCGACTTTGCTGAAACACTAGAGCTCTTTACACTATATACAGGGGTACCATTTAGAGGCGGGGCCGGGTTTATAATCCTTCTATTTGGAAATACCCCCCCCCCCCCGCTACTTTTGTACAAATATTGTTAATAAGGGAACTATAAATATCCCTTGTCTACTTTGCATCGGTCTCTGGTGTCCCAAAAGTTATTGAAAGCCCTGTACATGTTCTTCAGGATAGCTTTATTTAAAAAGAGATAAATCTTTACCTTTCCTGGTAGTGTTTTGTGTGTTTGCATACATTGTATATGTAAAGTTGAGGCTGTCTGCCACACTAAAGTTTGTACATGTTATATTGAAGTCTGTGAGGAGGGCGTATCCAGTTTGTGGCACAATATCACAAACACCCGCTGCTGGTACTGGGCTGTATTTAAATATCTCACTTGTGTTTGACTGTCTGCCATCTATAAATATTACTGTAAGGAACAACAAAATTAATAGCCATGTCTTATTGAAAGTAAGCAAAATAAAAGCCATTCCATAAAGTATGATCAAATAGGTGAACAACAATTAATGAAAACCCCTTGACATGAAATCTTTGTTCAATTTGATTTCATAAATCAAATTATGAAATTACAGCAACAATCTCTACCAAAGTAGAGTAACACTTGCATTTATTTCCATTTTGTCTTATGTAGCAACCTTTGAAATGAACCATCTTTTTGTTGTAGTTGTTTCGGAAAGGGTCAAACTGGATCAAAGCTCATATATCTTACCTGTAACAAAGACAGCCTGATATTGGGTATTTGTTGATGGGCTCTGTACACTAAAACTAAAATATCTTGATTCCACATTCCGCATGTCTTTAATCCACACAGGCGAGCATGAGTTGAGCACCTCAGATCCACATTGTGTGTGTGACCAGTGAAAACTGACAGGTTGAGATGCACACTGTTCACAGTCCAGATAGACCTCTATAGCTTCATCAGGGTTTGCCAATAAACCACAGTTGGACACACATCTGAATATAACAGATACAAACAAATATCTGGAAAAAAAGGGTCCTTTACTCTTTCCTAAATGACAAAGTGTAAGGATGTTCTTATCAAACAAGCTGCAGAACAGGAAAAAATGGATGCTGATACAACAGGTTTGTTTGCAATGATGAAGAGAAAATATTGAAGAAAAATAAGAAAATGAGGTTATTAGCTCTTTCTTCTTTTGTCTCAATTTCTCATGCATTTTCTAGTACAGATGTCAAAAGCAGGTGCTATTTAGGAAAGGGTTAAATCATTTAAGACTACCCTGTTTCCAGAATATCCTGTACAAGCCTTAGTGACATCAGAACAGGATCCATATTCAGTCCAATCATGAGGATCTGTACTTCCTTCAGAAAGTTGCAACAGGTAATAAAGAAGCTTAAATACCCTTCCCCAAACAGCAAAATGTTAGACTTGTCCAATTGAAAAGGAGTTGAAGCCAACGCGCAAATTCATGTAGATAAAGATAGGGTTTGTGTTCAATCAAGCCTTGGAAAATATTGAGGCAAAAGTAGAAAATGCTGACTATCAGTAGTTTTTTCTCTTGCCTCAAAGTTTTCCCAAGCCTTTTCAAATAGAGACGTCAAAACCAGGTTTTGCTAGGGAAAAGATAAAGAGAGCATAATGAAACTTGATCTTGATCCATGTTGGGTCTCAAATCCAACAAAGGCTCATTTTTACAGATCCTGACACATTAATTTTTTAACCCATTCCAACACATTGACGTTTTTCCATGAACATAAACTAAAACTTAGAAAGATGCTGAAAATATTATGGGAAAAAGAGAAATGCTGATATTCAAGATGTGTTTGTGAAACACGAATGACCCCAAATGGTCATTTTTCTAAAATCTTAAGTTTTTGTGTAAAGGATTGATAAGGGTTAAACAGAAAGGATGACCATGAGGAAGGTCATATTGCATGGAACAGATAGATATCATTGACAGAAGGTTACATACCAATTTCAAACTTTGTATGTCAAATACCTTTCGAGAAAAGGTCAATGTTTTCGGACAGACAGACAGATGGACGGACAGAAGGAGGGACAGACACAAATAAAACAATATGCCCCCAATCTTTCGATACAGGAGCATAAAATGTTACAAAAAAGAAAATTATATATGAGGGCATATCGAGATATTTTACCTAATTGATGTGTTGATGTGAGCATGTTGAGCAACATTGCTGTCAACAGATTCAGATACAGGATTATTTGCTTTATTTACAATATTATCAGCAGGAGTTTCTCTATTCTCATCTCCACCTCCATCATTGTTACTGCTATTATCAACACTCTCCTCATTGATGATGATATTACTGCTCATCAGATCTTCTGAAGGATACAGATTGAGAATAAACATTTAACAATTTCCAAAACGACAAAATTTTAGGGTGGTCCAATTCAAAAACTGCTAAAGACGACAATGTGGATGTTACATTTGCGTATGTGATTGTACACATGCTCTTTTTTTTTAACAATACATGATTACTGATTTATGTCATTTTCAGTATGAATGTTATTCTAAGTGATCTTAAGTCTATAAACAGTCAAAACAAGAGAACCATGATGGTCCTTAATCGCTCACCTGAACCTAGAAAGAATGAAAGTCCTAATGCCAAGCCTATTCTACTGTATTAGGGACGTCAAAACCAGGTCTTGTTTTGGAAAGGGTTAAAAACGACAAGCCAGTTTCTCAAATGGTAAGATCCATAACATACAAATTAGAAATCAGACAATCGTAAAATATTAAGTTTCAAACCGGGTGTGATTGATTATTGCCTTACAGTCTTATTCATTCTTGAAATACGATTGTTGGCACACAGTGGAGTATTTTAAAGGGTTTTCTATAGGCTGTTGATGTTACATCATATCAATTTGTCAAAAGTCAAACAATAACATCAAGCACTATCATAACTGAAACACCTTTATTCTGTAGAAGGATTTTCATTATTTTTTGGAAAGATGTATTTCACAGTATTTTGATTTCATTTCAAGTACCTAACTTCACATTTCCCGTCTAAAAAAGCATACTTTCATTTGAAAATCAGACAGAAAAATATACATAACACCAAGAATATTTAAAATTTATTTTTTTAACCAACTGATTATGATAAAATATAATCCCATATTTTACATTTCTCAATATAGATATGTGTATACAAACAATATTTACTTGCAGGCAAACCTCTAAAACATCTGTCAAAATAATTTTTGTAACATCAAAAACTTTTACTCTCACCTGATATCAATTAAAATTTTAGCTTTCTATGAGCTTAAACTATCTTTTACTTGGTATTGTCAAATGAATAGTCAATAAACTATGCATTTTAAGTAAAGTTTAATTGATATTTCGTGTCTTACTACATTTGGAAAACATAGAGGGAAAAAGCTGTTTTTTTTAATTATGTCACGCCAAATAACAATACCTGGACAATCATTAGTTCCACAAGTCTGATATTCTCTATGTTCTCCTGGACAGACATCTCCCCCATATTGTGGTGTAGGATTGGTACAAGACCGTTCTCTATATTGTAGACCACCCCCACATGTAACATTGCATGTACTCCAGGATGGCCAAGGTGACCATCCCCCGTCAACTGGAAGGCAAAAAAACAAACACCTATCACTTTGTAGCACAAAAAAGGATATTGAACTGATTTGAACACCAAAGCATGCCACTAAAACAGTTCAATATTGAAAATTATTTGATAAATATCAATTTAAAGAGGAAAAGAAATAATTCAGGTTTCAAAGAAAATGCTGTTGAATAGCAATTTTAATAGCAATAGCATTTTATTCTCGTAGCCTCTTCTTTTAAAATCCCTTGAAGACTGTTTTGAAAGAATATTTTCTTATACTGTTATTTTATGTATACAGTCAATCAAATTATTTATAAATTGGATTAAGATAATACCTAGGCACTGATTAGTTCCACAAGTCTGGTATTCTCTGTGTACACCAAGAGGGATATCACCGCCATATTGTTGTGTAGGATCAGTACAAGATCATTTTCTATATTGTAGACCACCCCTCTTTGTACACCTAGACAGATATTTCCCCCCAAATTATGGCGTAGGATCAGTACAAAATTGTTCCATATACTGTAGACACCCCCCCCCCCCCCCCCCCCCACACACACACATGTAACATTACATTTTTATGTAAACAAGATAGCACCTGGACACTGATAATTTCCTCCGGTTTGGTGTTCTCTGTGTACACCAAGACAGATATCACCACCATATTGTTGTGTAGGATCAGTACAAGATCATTTTCTATATTGCAGATCACCCTTATGTGTAATATTGTAATATTACATCATAATGTAAACAACACAATACCTGGACAATAATCTGTTCCACAAGTCTGATATTCTCTATATTCCCCTGGACAGACATCTCCCCCATATTGTGGTGTAGGATTGGTACAAGACCGTTCTCTATATTGTAGACCACCCCCACATGTAACATTGCATGTACTCCAGGATGGCCATGGTGACCATCCCCCGTCAACTGGAAGGCAAATACATAAGTTTGTTGGCAGGTTTTCTTTTACAAACAGCCAAAGCTGCTATGGATATTGATAAAGGTAGGATTTGCCTAAGCATGGTGGATAATCACGTGATACAATAGTTACTGAATATCTTCAATAACTTTGTTAATAATAGACTGATTTGAATTCAGTTGAAGCAGAGAAGGTGGACAGACATCACGCATTAGATGGGCGTGGTTGATTTTTGAAAAATCAGCTGATAAAAAAGTTATTGAAGATCAACCAATATTTTGGTTGATCTTCAATAACTTTTTTTATCAGTTGATTCTCAAAAATTCACCAGTTCCAGCTTATTCCTGGCAAATTTGCACATTCTCTGCTTCAAACTAAATTCAAATTGATCAAGTATTAACAAAGATATTGAAGATTTTCTAAAATTCTGAGTCATGTGATTATACACCGTGCTAAGGTGGATACTAAATGATACAGTGCTGGTTATCTTTCTTTGTCTCATTGTTCTTTTCAACAAGAGCTGTCTGAAGACAGCGCGCTCGACTTTCTAAGTTGCTTAGTATAAAGGGGGCATAACTCCAAATATAGTGGAGCCAGGGTCATGGGCCCTGGTAGTAAGGTAGAGGGTGTGATGGTGAATAAGTACTCCAAGTTTGTCTTGAATCCTCTAATAGTATGGAAGTTATTGATGTTTGAAAAAACTTTAACCTTTGTTGCAACGCCGACGCCAGGGTGACAGTATAAGCTCTCATTTTCTTAGAAAAGTCGAGCTAAAAACTATTAGGGACTATCAGGACCGGTTATTTATCAAAAACACTCTGGCCATCAGAGATGATCAGACTAAGTTTTATTTTTGTATACTTGAAAAAGGCTCTGGCTGTAGCAGTAAAAACAATATATTGCTGAGGGAAGCATAACTTCTATTGCTATGGAGACCATTTCAGACATAAAAAAGGAAAATATTTAGAAATGTACCATATTTCACGCAAAGATACGTGACAGTTTAGTCTTTTGATATACAATATTAAACAAGATGAGAAATAAAATCACAGAAGGAAAAGTCTACGAAAAAACTTGTATATCTTACCTTTTTGAAGGACACAAAACTCAAATTTAGCTTCACATGCTGGTTTCGTCCATATTCCTTTGTCTGTGATATAATAGGTATTTCTATGTATACATGAGCCAGATATCTCATTGACAAGTTTGCCATATGTTAAATCTGCCTCTTCACATAACCTAATGTTTGGAGAAGAATATCTTTTGTTGCATACTACAGTCTGTAAGCTTTGACATGCATCTGTAAAACAGAATTATAGAGTAATCGGTTAAAGGTTTCCTTCCTTTGTTCTAACCCTTTCCAAAACAAGACCTGGTTTTGAAGTTCTTAATTGAAAAGGGTATAGCTTCAATTGAAACAGTGGTTTTACCTTAAATTGTAGGCATACCTATATTTATCAGTGTACCACTAAAAATATGGTGGTATACCATTGCTTTTAGCGGTATACCTCTATTTTTAGGTCGGGAAATCCCTTCAGGGATTTAACTACCTATTGGTTTCCAAAGTTCTGAATTTCGGAAAACCCCTCAATTCTATTTTCAAATTGGTAAGGCCACTGCATAGTTGTTTGTCTGAGTCCGCCGAAAGAAGTAGGCCTACCCTTGAACAATTCAAATTTGCTCAAATAACATAATCATCCTAAAGATTTTCATTTCCTAACTGTTTTATCAAAACAATGTAGCAGTTTGCTCATAAGTGCGAAAACTATCTCTTTTTGATGACAATCTTAATTTGAACTATTTGAACTTATGCAGACGACAATTTCATCATGATAACAATATTACTGTGTTCGTATAATCGGACATTTCTGTAAAACACTCATAGAATTACGGAAATTTTATATATAACCTGACACTAGTCGATTGTTCAATGAGCAATTATCCCTGTCAAAATGTGTTAACACTTCGCTGTGTAGCTAATTCCATACACAAACTCATTAGTTTACACACCATTAATTAGGGCTATGCTTAGACAAAGCACAATATCACCGTTGTATGTACTTGGAGCGTTCTTGAGTACCTATGACTTAAGATTGGTAAAATATTCACCCTTCTTTAATCATTAATCATTTTTCTTCGATGTGGGCTGGATATATATTTATGAGTTAATACGGAATGATTTTATCAAGTAAACTGTGACGTTAATTCAGACAAACTATAGTATTTTGTTGGTGTTGTTGTGAAACCTCGTAACCACGGCTTGATTAAAGCTGTATTACGAGATTTTATAACAACACCGACGGTTTATCAAAACATAACGGTAAACCCAGTCTGCTTTAAGCACAAAATTCATTGCTATTATAGATCTACAAGGGCTGTTAGTAAAGTATCCGGAATGGTTTCATAACTTTTTTATTTGTGTACTAATTGTATTGATCAATATTTTCAACACCTATACTTTGGAGAATTATGCTTTTGATCCTGCAACAACAACTAAGCTGTTTGCATCAAGACGCATTCTACAGTCGCTATGGCAACGAGGGGTCACGCTGAGTGGGGCAACTTAATTCTTTAAGTCTCATCTGAAAGACAGGAGGGGTGGAGATCATACCATAAATCAATAAGAGAAACACCAAAAATTATGTTATTGATGAAATAATCATTTTTTACCTCGGTTTATGGTTTATTTAACCACCGTGCTGAGTTCATTGAGAAGCCTAACTCAGAACCATGGTTAACCCTTTCCCAAACGACACAATTTCAAGTTGGTCCACTTAGAAAGCAGTTACAGACAACAAATTTCATGTGCATAAAGAAAGGATTTGTGTACAATACAACAGAGAAAATATTGAGACAAAAAGAGAAACTGCTGGTTATCAGCAGTTTCTTCTTTTGTCTCAATATTTTCCCAAGCTGTCTCTATTAGGGACGTCAAAACCAGGTCTTGTTTGGGAAAAGGTAAAATAAACCAAAAACCGGGGTAAAAAATGATTATTTTGATTCTAATATGTAAACAACCTTTGTAAACTTTGTTAAAATTGAGAAAACGCAAGTGCGGATTAATTTTGCTAATTTCATAAACCCCATTCTAACCAGTATGCGACTTCAATGTTTTTCTTGAATCAGTGCAAACTTAGCCGTGTAGAGATGCTTGCCATCCTTATATATGTGTAAAAGTGTGATATTACATTCATCAAATTTTCAATTTTACACAAGATAAATAAAAAGATACGATTCAGAGATAAGCTACAATCTCTCTAAGTGAAAATGGACTTGCCTCTCCTAAACATTATAAGTCATAAAACTGTGGCGAAATGCATCACAAATCTGTACTACTTACGAAATATAATGGTCTGTCCTAGTAAATACATCAGTGAATACACGAACATCCCAAAATCGTGAAATTTATTCAGCTTTTTGCACCCCTTAAATCATACACGCCTCTATTTTAGTTTTCCACTTTTCCCAGAAATGAAAACAATTAACTTCAAATGTCATCACTCTTAATGATGTCATATCTAGAGCATAATGTCGTCACATCTGTATATCAAACGAACGCACATTATAGAATTGTAGATATATCATACACAAATGCTACCACCATTTTGTCATAATTCATTCATTTATTTTCTTTTCTTTTGGATAAGGGTCTAAACAATCAAAAAAAAAAAAAAAAACAAGAGTGCCATGGTAAAAAAATACGCCGCCACTTATAAAACTTGAGACAAAAAAAAAAAATGACATTGACAAGGATTTATAAATATTCACTCAAAAACCTGTAAAAAGTTGTGTTTACAAAAAGGTTTTTATAAATATCCAGTCAAAAACCTGGAAGGAATTGCGTTCACAAGGCTGAAATATCATTAAGCCCCAGAGACTAAGATTGAAGGGGGCATAACTCAGGCAAAAATCAATGAACCATAAAATCCTTACTTCATGCACATCTACCAATTGAGGTGATAACATCCACCAAGTTTCATTATGATCCAGCCAGAATCTTAGGCGAAGTTGCGTTGACAAGGCTGCAATTTCAATAAGCCCCAGAGACTAAGTTTTTAAGGGGCATAACTCAGGTAAAAAATAACGAACCATAAAATCCTTCCTTCATGCACATCTACCAATTGAGGTGATAACATTGACCAAGTTTCAAGAAGATCCAGCCAGAAACTTATAGTCTACCTAAATTATAGAAATAAGGCCCTAGAAAACACATGCGTAGGAACTTTTTGTTAATGCTCGACCTCCATGCTTAATTGAAACTTCGATATGTATGGAAGATCACTAGGGTGGAGGTCACATGATAGAGGTCCTTTAAAGGTCACCACAAGGTCAAAGGTCAACTAAGTGCAAAAATAAATGGTGTAGCAAGAAAATCCGCCATAACTCACTTAGTTCTGGGTCTAGACTAACAAATTTGGTATCAAAATGAAGCTGGGACATCCATGTTTATTTTGCAGTTTAGATATGCAAATCAGCTAATTTGCATATATAAGATTTTTAAGATTTAATTAGAATTTTCGAAGATTTTTTGGTCATTTTTATAGCATACAGTTGGAACATAAGCTATAACTCACTAAGTTTGTGGTGTAGATTCACGAATTGGATGCCAAAATAAAGCCTAGACATCTGTCCTCAAGTATAGTTAAGCAAAATAAGTAAATTACATATGTATGCTTTTAAATTATTTTTTTAATTAATTGATGAAAATATCGCCAATTTGTGAATATTTGATTCACACAGTATTCAGACCTAAAGGCATTACAAGAAAGTTCTTTAAAAATCAATCATTTGGCCAATTCCAACCAAACTTGGTATGAATGTTCTTTGAGTGACCCTATTGAAGATGTGTTATCAAAATTTTGATTTGACAAAAAAGTGGGCGTGGCAGGGCGGGGCTTATCTGCCTTAGAGAAATCACAAGAAAATTCTTTAAAAATCAACCACTGGGCCAATTTGAACCAAACTTGGCATGAATGTTCTTTGTGTGACCCCTTTGAACATTTTTTAAACACAATTTTGATTCGTCAAAAAACGTGGACGTGGCAGGGCGGGGCTTTTCAGACTTTAACAAATCAAAAGAAAATTCTTAAAAAATCAACCATCGGGTCAATTTGAACCAAACTTTACGTGATTGTTCTTTGAGCGATCCTTTTGAATAGTTGCTAACAAATTGTTTGAAATCAACATCAAATAAGGACGTGGCAGGGTGGGGTCACTTTCAACTTGGACAAATCATGAAAAAATATCTAAAAAACAACCATTGTGCTAATTTATACCCAACTTTGTTGGATCGATTTGAACGAAATTGTAACTAAATTGATTATGCAAGAATTGTTTTACTTCTAGCCTGATCGGAACAGAAAGTTCTTAGTTATAAGCCTTTGTATTTGAAAAAAAATTGCCATTTTCACTCATGTCATTACAAATTTTGATGATTGTTTTGTCATTTTCTTTATAATGTAGTTGAAACATAAGCTATAATTTGTGGTGTACATTCACGAATTGGGTACCAAAATAAAGCCTAGACATCTGTCCTCAAGTTCGATTGTGCAAATTAGCTAAATTGCATAAGCAAAATTTTTATCGTCAATTTATGAAAATTTTATACACACGGTGCCTTGAAGCTTTGTGGGTTGATTTAATCATATTGTTTATGCAAACATCCAATCAAAACATGATTATGCATTTTTAGATATGTCCGATTGAATTACAATATCGTAGGGGGTGTGGTTTCCATGGTAACATGTCTTGTAAAAGTGACTGCGGGGTATAGCAGGATGAACAGCTATAGTTCACTAATACCGGGTTTAGACTTACAGTTGATGTGTTATAAAATGAAGCTAACTCATCCGTCCTTTTTTCAGAATTGTGAAATTTCCATTGTTTTTGTTTCCTATATAGCAAGAAAAAAGCTTATGTCCACTAACTTTGCGGTGTGCACAAACAATTTGGGTATTGAAATAAAGCATAGAGATCCATACGTAACTTAAAATTTGCAAATAAGCATATCTGCATGTCCACGATTTAAATGATTTTTAATAGATTTTTTAGAATTATGATGAACACATCACGAATTTGTGAATATTAGATACATACAGTGCTTTCAAGCATCTTGGAAATACTAGTAAATCACATGGTTTATGTACAACTTCCCACCCAACATAAAAATTAAGCATTTTGAAGTCTTTTTTCGGAAATCAGTTTGAACTTCGATATGCTAGAGAGTGCGTTTTCCATAAAAAACATATCTTTGAAAGGTCGTTTAAGGGGATATAGCTAGAGAAGCAGATATAAGTCACTGTGTTCTGGGTGTAGTTTAACAGTTATGATATCAAAATGAAGGTTAGGCACCCTTTTAAATGTTCCAGCATAGCTTTATGCAAAATAAATAACTGGTATGATTGATAAAATTATTGTCATTTTTTTGGGAGTGCAATTGGAAAATTAGACACAGATTATTTAAAGTTCTGTGTATCGACTTAAAAGTATAGACGAATCCAGAAATTAGTATCTACCTGATTAACTCCCTTACCGCCGCCATTAACGTACTGAAGATTATCAACTTCTCAGTACTCGAATGTCAATAATTGAGTGATAGTTGGTATCTGGAGAAGCTTCTGAGGGGCATAACGACTTTAATGATTCACTTCTGGCTACAGAAACAAAACACGGTGATAAGAGAATGTTTGTTCGTCACCAGGAGGTACTTTAATTAAAGACTGTCCATACAAATATGATCCAAAACAGACTGGAATAGAAGGTTAATGCAAATTTTATCAAAATACTTAATGCATTTCCTTTAAATGACAAGAGACCAGCCCTTTAAATGACAAGGGGCCAGCCACTGTGACAATCAAAGGTTCAATAAGATGAGGTAGAGCAGATATTCTAAAATAATATTTAGTGCCAAAACACTTGTATTCAAAAATCTGTAGGCTTTAGATTCTACCAAGAAAAGAAAAAACAACATTTTTTTCGCCAAGATAAGTACTTTCAACGACTAGTGAGTTGAAGAGAGACAAGCAGTTAATGCATGCCAAACATCCCAGGGAAATCCATGATGACCAAATCCATGATCACCTAATTCGTCACTTTGACAGCTAAATGTCACGAAATTGTGATAAAATGGATTTAGGCATATTTCCTTTGATAAGAGCACAGTTTGCAACTATGTCTACTGTTAAAGGAAGCATTAAATCCACTGTGTAATAACGGAGCAGCGTCTACTCTTGGCATAACTGATTCCCCTTTAGGGATATTTATCTGACCCTGATATTTGACCTTAATTTTATGAATGACACCAATTCTGGTATAAAAAGATATTTACTTACATACCAAATTTTAGCTATTGAAATGTAAACGATAAGACATTTTAAGTAGGCTTAAGTGCTCGCAATAAGTTAAACAGACAAATGTAAAGACATACAGTATTGAAAGATTATAAACCACAAAATTCTAAATTTTTGGCAGCATAATATCAATATCAATATGTATGATAAATGCACTGTGGGCATATACAGGTATTCACAAACGGAAGACAATTTCATCAAAGTTTCATATTAACTATTCAAACCCAAATGCGGTTGAGCTATTGCAAGTTAGGTACTTTGCATAAATATTCCAATGAAATAAAGACGGATGCAAAAACTTAATTTTGACTTAGTAATTGGTAGTCTACACTCAGAAGGCAGTGAAATATTGCTGTTTCTCCAGCTATATCCCTCAACAAACTTTTTAAAAGATACGCTTCATGGAAAACACACTTTCTAGTACACTGTATTTCAATCTGATTCTGTAACAAGAGCTGTCACTGTAAGATGACAATGCCCCCGACACCGCTTTGATTTTAAATTATGGCCAATCTATGTTCAAGGTCAAGGTCATTCAGGGGTCAAGGTCACCAAAGTATGTGCCTACAGAAAGGTAATGTACCAAGGAATGTTGTGGTAAAGTATGAAGCGAATATGTTAAGTAATAAGGAAGTTATGGCCAATGTTAAACTTTTTGGACAGAATGACGGACGGACGGACAGACGGACGGACGGACGGACAGACGGACGGACGGACAAGTCAAATTTATGATGCCTCCCTATCGGGGGCATAAAAAGACAGCAGCATGCCTTATTCTGTTTGTGACGGGAAGTTGTGCATTGTGCAGCATATACAATACCCTCTATGAATCTTAAAAGCAATATATATATTAGAATATATATTTGTCATATTTCTTCATGATTTTTTTTAAAGTTATAAAAAATCTTGGAAATGAAGGTAAACTAAGCTGCAAGCAAAACTTAAATTAGGTATGGATATCTAGCCTTTATTTTGAAACTACAATTTTAAACCGTTAATGTATACCACGAACTAAGTGAACTAAAACGTTTTTCCATCTATATTCTTAACAAGAGGACAATGATGGTCCTAAATTGCTCACCTTAACCAAGATGGCATGAGCGAAAATGACAATTTTGTCAAATGCAAATGCTTATAACTAGGGACATTCTGTTTTGATTAGTTTTAATGTAAAACTATTCTTGCATGATCAATTTAGTTACAATTTTGTTCAAATAGATTCAGCTGTGTATAAATTAGCACAATGTTCTTTTTTTGAATCATGATTTCCCCGTGCTGAAAATGTCCCCATCCTGTCACGTTAATGAATCAAACAATTTGTTAACAAATGTTTATAAGGGTCACTCAAAGAACATTCAAGTCAAGTTTGGTTAAAATTGGCCCAACGGTTGATTTTTAATGAATTTTCTTATAATTTGTCCGATGAGCATCGCCACGCAATGCCACGCCAACATTTTTTGAAGAATCAAAATGTTCAAAAGGGTCACACAAAGAACATTCATACCAAGTTTGGTTCAAATTGGTCTGATAGTTGATTTTTTAAGAATTTTCTTGTGATTTCTCTACGTCTGATAAGCCCCGCGCTGCCACACCCACATTTTAGTCAAATTAAAATTCTGATAACAAATCTTCAATAGGGCCACTCAAAGAACATTCATGCCAAGTTTGGTTGGAATTGGCCCAGTGGTTGATTTTTAAAGAATTTTCTTGTGATTTCTCTAATGCAGATAAGCCCCGCCCTGCCACGCCCACTTTTTTGTCAAATCAAAATTTTGATAACACATCTTCAATAGGGTCACTCAAAGAACATTCATACCAAGTTTGGTTGGAATTGGCCAAATGATTGATTTTTAAAGAATTTTCTTGTGATACCTTTAGGTCTGATTACTGTGTGAATCAAATATTCACAAATTGGCGATATTTTCATCAATTAATTAAAAAAATAATTAAAATGCATACATATGTAATTTACTTACTTTGCTTCACTATACTTGAGGACAGATGTCAAGGCTTTATTTTGGCATCCAATCCGTGAATCTACACCACAAACATAGTGAGTTAGAGCTTATGTTCCAACTGTATGCTATAAAAAATGACCAAAAAATCTTCGAAAATTCTAATCAAATCTTAAAAATCTTATATATGCAAATTAGCTGATTTGCATATCTATACTGCAAAATAAAGATGAATATCCAAGCTTCATTTTGATACCAAAATTGTTAGTCTAGACCCAGAAGTAAGTGAGTTATGGCCGATTTTCTTGCTATACCATTTAGTTTTGCACTTAGTTGACCTTTGACCCTGTGGTGACCTTAAAAGGACCTCTATCATGTGACCTCCACCCTAGTGATCTTCCATACATATCGAAGTTTCATTTAGGCCTGGAGGTCGAGCATTAACAAAAAGTTCCTACACAAGTCACATTTTGGGTGAGATTTAGGTAGACTATTAGGAGGAGTTGCGTTGACAAGAAAAGTGGACGGATGTACGGACAGACGGATGGACGGACAGACAGACGGACGGACAGACAGAGAAGATGACGCTAATATACGTCCGCCTCCAGCGGAGTATAAAAAAAAAACATCTGAATTTCTGATAAAAAACAAGATGTGTTTGTGAAACACAAATGCCCCCGAAATGGCCATTTTTGTAAAATGATAAGTTTTCGTAGAGTAAAGGGTTAATAAGGGTTAATGGATGACCTTGAGGAAGGTCAAATTGCATGGAACAGATAGATATCATTAAAAAGAAGTTGCATACCAAATTTGAGCTTTGTATGTCAAATAGTTTTGGAGAAAAGGCAAATGTTAAGTTTTCGGAGTAAAATGTTAAGTTTTCGTAGAGTAAAGGGTTGATAAGGGTTAACAGATGACCTTGAGGAAGGTCAAATTGCATGGAACAGATAGATATCATTGAAAGGAAGTTGCATACCTAATTTGAGCTTTGTATGTCAAATACTTTTGGAGAAAAGGCAAATGTTAAGTTTTCGGAGTAAAATGTTAAGTTTTCGTAGAGTAAAGGGTTGATAAGGGTTAACAGATGACCTTGAGGAAGGTTAAATTGCATGGAACAGAATCTGATAGATATCATTGAAAGGAAGTTGCATACCTAATTTGAGCTTTGTATGTCATATACTTTTGGAGAAAAGGCAAATGTTAAATTTTCGGACAGACAGACGGACAGACAGACAGACAGACAGACGGACGGACACGAGTAAAACAATATGCCCCCGATCTCTCGATACGGGGGCATAAAAATGGAAAGTTTGTTGGTTACCATATCATGGCTCATGGCAAAAGTATTGTGTTAAGTGTAATGAAACGTATGTACATTACCTCCATAACCAGACTTGGTGTTGCTGCAATACCTGTGAAAAAATAATTATGAAAGTGTGTCAAGCCATAAAATGTTGAAATACAGTACAGTTTGCAGTTTGTCCTAAAACACTAAAATGAGAACATACTTTAGGTTTTTTGAGAAAACGGGGCCTGTTCCCCGTTCCTTGAAAAAACTTAAGTACATTCTCAGACTCAAATCTGAGCATCATACTCAAATCACACGAAATCCATGTGAACTTCAATCAAATACCCTTCAACGTTTGAGAGTATTCCATTGAAGTTGAGCATGTATGTACTCATGAGTATATACTTAAGTTTTTTCGAGAAACTAGGGCCTGGTTTTCTTGTGTCCAATAAAATAACTTTTAGAAAACATCAAGGCAAAAGAAGGAAATACTTATAATGAGCATTTTCTCCATTTGCCCCAATCTTTTCTGTGCTTTATCATTAACAAAATTTGCCATAGACATGTAACATTCATTTTGTCATCTGCAGCACCTTTCAAATAAGACAGTTTAAATGTTCTTTGAAGTTGCACAACTGTTTGGAAGAACATCTTATTAGTGGTATGATTTTTTTAATGTTAATTTTAATTTTAATAACTCAATAATTGCAATGTATAGAGGTTAACTAACTGGAGAAATGTGATATTAAAATTATTTCACGAGAATGGGGTGAGATGCGGTTGAAAAAACGAGTCCGTAAGGACGAGTTTTTTTTAACCCCATCTCACCCCATTTGAGTGAAATAATTTTAATATAACATTTCTCCAGTTAGTTAATCTATTTATTACATACCTTTTTCGGGAGTTTTACCCTCATTTTTAGTGTTTTTTTTTTTCTTTTTTAATTCTTATTTCCAATCTGATCTAAGGCGTCTTTGCATTGCGTATAAATACATGTTCTATGTGTATTTAGAAAAAAATGACCGCCATTTTGTTTGAATGGTGAAGCGAGAAAAGATATTTAGCATATATCAGAACTTCAAATCATAAGAATATAGCAATGAAATGATAAAGAACGATCTGAATAAAATTTAATTCTTCTAGTTTACAATCTATCTCGAAATCCAGGCTATTACAACAACGCCTATTCGCACATGACTGTGTGATATATCGAGCCATTAAAACCAAAGCTGATCAAATAGAACTTCAAAAAGACCTTAAGACACTTGAGCAATGGGGAATAACTTGGCAAATGCAATTTAACGTGAAAAAATGTGCCATCATGCAGTTCAACAAGAAAGACAACCTTGACTATGACTACAAGATGAAAGGCGAAACCATCGAATTAGACCACCACCATCCATACCTTGGCGTAGAATTGAGTGACAATCTAAAATATAACAAACATATTGACTCCATCACGAAAAAAGCTTCCTCTGTCCTTGGATTCCTCAAACGAAACCTGAGATACACCCCTCCGAAAGTAAAAGAAAGAGCATACACAAGCCTAGTGAGACCGAAAATGGAATATGCCTCCCCGATATGGAATCCCCACCAAACAACACAAATCAAGCAGATTGAACAGGTGCAAAGAAACGCGGCAAGATGGGTGAAAAATAAACCGTACAACCCCAACAAACCAACAAGCGTAAGTGAACTTTTAACAGATCTGAAATGGCCAAGCTTACAACAAAGAAGATCCTGGGCTGACAACATCCTGATGTATAAAGTGGTAAACTCCCTTATTGCTGTACCAGTGACCTATCATCCAACACCATCCACTATCCGATCCACCAGACGTAGCCACAACATGAAATTCATGACATATCACACAAGACTAGACATCTACAGATTCTCTTTCTTTCCAAGGACTGTTATCACTTGGAATTCTCTACCGCAATCCTGCATCACTTCTGGGACCCTGGATGCCTTCAAATCAACAATCCAGCTAGTCCCAACCATCCCACCCAGTATATAAATGGATATTATATTGTACAGTGTAGATACATGTTAGTCATCAGACTTTTTAATGACCGGAGTGAAGTATCTGTGACCTTATATATGTGGACACTTCAGTGTAGATAGTTTTAGACTTGTTGGAACACTTCACTCCACACTGCTGTACATATCTCCCCCCCCCCCCCCCTCGGCGTAGATGTCTACATGGTGGATTTTGCCGAGTACTACCATTGAAGTTGAAGTTGAACAACTTTAATTATTTAACACCAACAACTCAGATTTCTGACAGAAAGAAAACACTGTTGTCGAACAAACACGTGAAGGCTCTGATTGGTCATGCAGATCCCAGTGAGGAAATGATTAGAGTTTCAAAATGGCGAAACTAGAAATAATCGGAAGTGACAGGAGGTAACATGGACTTCTTTAGCCCTTTGTTTTTATCCTAAGAACTTAGTGCTCTTCTTGTGTTTAATTTCCTTCTTTCTAATGAATATTTTGAAGTCCCTGAGCATAAATGTTCACCGTATGTATCACAGTCCGTCATAATATGCATGCTCATTTGATTCGAAATAAACAGACTCTAGTCAAAGCAGAAAAACAGTCAAAATCACTGTTGTTTTTTGTCATTTCAAGGTAAGCGTTTGAATTTAGGTATATTTAATCATTTTCACCAATGTTCTTACAAAAATCGTGCATCCGCGAGGTTCTACACATGAACATGTTGTGAAGGAAGTGGCTAGAGATACGGGCCCGTATCTCTAGCCTATGGGGGCTAGAGATACGGGCCCGTATCCCTAGCAAAACCCCCTTGTTTTTGCTAGAGATACGGGCCCGTATCTCTAGCGAAACCATGGGGGTTTTGCTAGGGATACGGGTCAAACGACTTCCGGTCTAACATAACATATCGTGTCATTTATGGAAAATCGATATTGATCCATTCCCAAACTGCGAAATTCAGACTGTTCATTTCGAAAAGTTGCAGGAGACAAATAAAGTATTATTTATGTCTCGACTAGACAATACGGGCGATATTGCAGGGGAAATGCCGAGGGAATGGAGAAATTGCTGAAATTGTTTTTTCTTGTTTGATATATGGTTGAAATAGAAACCTTTCAGTTTTAAATCATCGGTATAATCCCGGAATGTCGAGTCGCACCTTTTATAAAATGTGTGAAAAAGAGTTACCCACAGGGGGACACTTTTGAGAAGTCACATTTATGAAGACTATTATTGAATGAAAATAGGAGAAAACTTAATTATTTTGCATTGTAACTTTTTTTTCGTGATATACATTGTAATATTCGTTGTAAAATATATACATAGGTATGATAACTAGGCCTATTTATTTACGTTTTAACTCATTACTAGACAGCAAAATTTTAGACGAGTACAATTCTATCTTTCTGGACAGAAAACGCCGTGAGAAATTAAGAAATTGCTTGTCACAAGCAGTGTCTTCAATTTTCACATTGTTTTCCAAACCTTTTATGTCATTGGGTTTAAAAAAGCGTCAGTTTGACAACCTTTGGGCTATTGATATCTTATAATTTTCAAACACCTTATGACAACAAGGTGCTTACTATTTGCAGGTTCATCAGTTTTCACGCGTACGCCGTGTGTGTAGCACTTTTGTTTGATTATATTATTCTTGTTTGACAAGAAACTTTAAAGGCTAATAGCCTACATATAGTTCCCAGAAGAAACCAAACTAAGAAATAATGGAACTTTGGCAAATTATTGCGCTAAAAAGTATTTAGAAAAAAATAAAGGGTAGATCATCAACCAATTTCTTGTTTTCCCTCAATATTTTCTCAAACTTTTTCGTGAACGAACATCAAAACTATAATTTTGCAAAGGGTTCAACGACTATTTAATTTTGGAAAGTAATGGAAACTGTTTTAACCCTTTCACAAACTAGACCTGGTTTTGACATCTTTCTTACTTGGAAAAGGCTTTGAAGCAATCAGAATTTGATAATCAGAATTTCCTTACTTTGCCTCAATATTTTCTTTGCTATATTACGCAGAAATTCTTTCTTTATAAACAACCGTTTATTTCCCGAAACCGACGGGTATAAATGTTGTTTGTTCTTGTTTGCGAGACCCGGTAAAGGCATAGACGTCCCAAAAAAGAAAAGGCTACAAAATAATTGAAAATATGAAGACAAAGGAAGAAAATGGTGGTAATCAACATGGTATCCTTTTGTGTCAATATTATTTATGTTATATTACACACAGAACATACGTGAAGCAGACGATTTTTGGTGTGAACGTTTCCCAAAAGTTACGTGGCTTATCCACTGTATGATAGAGCATGTCTATAATGCGGGACTTATTTTCAAAATATCGAAGGCGATGGTTACGGACTTGTAAAACAGTTGTAAGTGTAGGCACAAAATCCGCACAATTACACCTTTTTTGCATTAAACTCAGAGTGATATCATGTTTAGATGATATTATTGTTGTAATTCAACAATGCGATGACCTATTGATTCAATGCGTTCTTTTCTACAGACAAAATATAAATATATTCTAAATTAAACAGGCCCAGTGTTTGAATATTGGAAGGAATTTATTAGATTTTCCCAATTTTCTTCATTATAGAATAGAGACATGAAAATTCGGCTTTTTTGCCCAAATTTAGAGGTAATGTTCAGCCCCCTCCCCCTTCCGGCCCCCTGTTCACCCCTTACAAACGAAAAAAAAAAAAAAAAAAAAAAAAAAAAAAAAAAAAAAAAGAGTGAAAATCATGCTCCTCTGCGAATATTTATCTGCTGTTCCAAATTGTGTGCGCTCCAACCTCGGCTAGATTTTTACAGGACAGTTTATTGTCAATGGCAATGAATTTTGTGCAAAAAATAGACTAGGTTCATTGTTATGTTTTGATAAACTGTTGGAGTTGTTTCATAATCTCGTGACTACGGCTTGCATCAATCCGCAGTTACGATATTTTATAACAACACCAACGAAATACTATTTGTTTGTCCGAAATTACGCCACAGTTAACTTGATAAAATTGTTCCCTAGTAAACACGAACAGGCTTATATCTAAACAAACAAAAGGGTTAATACACATGTCACACTCGTAAAACCATTGCCACTGATTAAGTTGCAAAAAGTAAACACCTTTTTGTCAAAATGTTAATAAAATAACATGAGATATTGATGGAATAAAAAAAATCAATTTCAAACATTTCGTTTCAGCAATATCTCCATTCCCTCGACATTTCCCCTGCAATATCGCCCGTATTTTCTAGTCAATACAAATAAATGATATTTTACTTTTCTTCTGGAACTAATTTCAAAATGACCAGTCTAAATTTCGCAGTTTGGGAATGGATCAATATCGATTTTCCATAAATGACACGATAGGTTATGTTAGACCGGAAGTCGTTTGACCCGTATCCCTAGCAAAACCCCCATGGTTTCGCTAGAGATACGGGCCCGTATCTCTAGCAAAAATAAGGGGGTTTTGCTAGGGATACAGGCCCGTATCTCTAGCCCCCATAGGCTAGAGATACGGGCCCGTATCCCTAGTCACTTCCATAATCAAAACCTACACGAAAACATCTGAACACGACTTGGTTTTGAGTTCAATATTGCTTAGCGACGGATTGGTTGAGAGAGAGATGCGGATTAGTCATAGAAGAGTTCGGATTGGTTTTAATCAAAATAGATTATTTTCTTTCTCTGCATCGTTATTTGTCCTGAATTTGCCGGATTAAAGTATTTATCATTTTCCAGAATCATTGTCGCGAATATCGCGATGTACATTTTATATACATGTATTTAAATTTCGTTAAATAATAGCAACACCGTCAGGTAGACGGCGCTAAATATTACGTAAAGTATCACGTGCAAGTTGTTAGCGTTTCACTGCAACGGCGTAACGCCGTTGCAATGACGGCGCTCCCAACTTGTATAAATACCCGGCGTCAAAGCAGTAGGATTTAGAGTAAGATTTTGAGATGGACTAAAAGTACGTTTTTGGATTTATGTGGTTTGGATTATGTTGTTAATAAAATGCTAAAACTTTAAACGCCTTTATTTTTTACTCCAAAAAGATTAAAATGTTTTCAAAAGCTTTCTCATTGTGGCGGATAAGAATTTAAAATCAAAACCATACAGTCTTCTTCTCCAATCGTGAAAATATCCGCCACATTGATTGGTCCCGCGAGCCGGATCCGGGTACCTTTCAACGGATCTCTTTGTTCTGGATTATTGGAAGTTTGCTGTTTGCTCAACTAAAGGTTAGTGTTTATTGTTATCTATGATTAAAAGATGTCTAAGATATCATTTATTAAAGGAGCAAGAACACGCTTTCGCAATATTCTTGAGAAAGAGATTCGAAAAGCTAAAGAGTTATTAGCAGATGACACTGAAGGTGCACTTGATGAAAAAATAATCAGTGCTACCACGTGTCTAGAAAAGATAAAAGTTTACTGTGAAAAGGTAGAAAGCCAGGGCGAGAAGTTAGCCTCTGAAATAGATATTGATGATGATAGTTTACAAATTGATACGATTCTAAATGAGGATTGTGATTTGTGTTCTGTGGCTATGGATGCTTATTTCGGACTTAAGGAATTCAAGGAAGGCCTTATTGTCCTGAAAGAAAAAGAGAACACAATGAAAGTGGTTGAGGAAGATTCAAATACAAAACAAATCCTCAAATTACAACAAAATATGCAGGAGCTATTTGCTTTTCAAATGAAGCAGCATGAGCAAAATCTAAAGAAACAAGCTGAACGAACGTCAGCTGTTAAATTACCAAAAATGGAAATGGCATCTTTCAACGGTGACAAAACTCATTGGCTTGAGTTTTGGGAATCCTTTAAGAGTGCTGTCCATGAAAACAAATCTATCTCAAATGTAGATAAGTTTAATTATTTAAAGTCAAAGATTCATGGTGAAGCCAAAGCTGCAATAGCTGGGCTTTCACTTACAAGTGAAAACTATCCAGTGGCGATAGACATTCTTTCAAAACGATTTGGAAACGTACAAGAAATCATTGATCTTCATTACAATAGGCTAATAAATATGCATGTAGCAACCAATAAAATTGGTAGCCTGCGAGATTTGTTAGATAAAATGGAACGTCATCTGCGGAGTCTTGAAGTTCTAAATCAAAAGATAGATCAAGGTGTGTTTGTTTCCATTGTAAGATCAAAACTTCCAGAAGATGTTTTGATTCAGTTGGAATTACAAAAGGGTGTAGATAAAAAGTGGACAGTTAGTGACCTAAGTGAACAATTACGACAGTATGTTGTAGCAAGGGAAAGAGCGTCAAAGGATACTAAGGCTAATGAATCAAATAGTGACAACAATGGGCAAAGTGCTGGAAGAAACAAAGGTGCCGAAAAAAAAGGTAATCAAGCAAACCACGATAGTGGTTCTGCCCAAGCACTTATGAATACCACCGCTAAAGTACAGCAGCAAAAACGAAGTAATGAAAACAACAAGAAGTGTCGTTATTGTGAAGGCCAACATTGGTCTGATCAGTGTAGTCAGTACAAAACAATTAGTGATAGGAAAGAGCGTATAAAGGGAAGTTGCTATAAGTGCTTAAAAGAGGGTCACTTTTTCAAAGAATGTAAGTCGAACAGGACTTGCATTTACTGTGGTGAAATGAATGTTCACCACAGAAGTCTTTGTCCAAAAAAGTTTCTAGTTAAAACAACAATGTCTCAAGTTGTCTGTGAAAAAGAAGCCGAGGTTGAGAATACAGATGAGGGTGGACTTATGTCAATGAAAGAAATGGTGTTGATGCAAATGGCTCTTACCGATATAAAAGATCCGAATAAAGTGGACGGTTCAAGAGTAAGACTTTTGTTTGATTCCGGTTCACATAGAAGCTATATAACACAGTCGCTTGCCCGTAAACTTGGCCTCAAAGAGGAAGGTGAACAAGTGATTAATGTGGTCACGTTTGGCAGTAGAGCAACCAAGCAAATTAAGACCACATACACAAACCTTGAAGTGAAGTTAAAAAATGGTTCATTTATTAAACTTACAGTAAATGTTGTACCATTCATATCTGGTGAGCTTCAGAGAAAGCCAATAAAAGATTTAGATTCAGAAAAGGTGAAAAACGTGATTGAGAGTGTTGTGTTGGCCGATGTGATTCCCAAATCAAGTGAAACGTGCCCTATCGAGTTATTGATAGGCAACGATTATTACATAGATTTCATGCTGGAAGAGAAAATTAGAATTCAAAATGGATTGTATCTTTTAGCCTCTAAACTTGGATGGATACTTAGTGGTAGATTAAGTGATTCGTGCGATGACAGTGATGAACCAAACATGTTAGTGATGACGTATGGTAGCAAGATTTGTGCAACAAGTGACAGAAGTCCAGTTGACTCTTGTATTGCATCTGGAGTTGAAATAGAGGACTTCTGGAATCTTGAGTCAATAGGAATTGTTGATAAGAAAACTAAATCCGAAGACCAAATGGCCCTGGAAAGTTTTCAAAATTCCTTACAATTCCATGACGGTAGATATTACGTCACATGGCCTTGGAAAGAAGAAGAACCAGATCTTCCAGTTAACAGAGAGCTTGCGTTAGGCCGTTTAAAGACGTCAGTCAATCGTATGAGGTCCAAAATGGACATTCTCAAACGGTACGATGACGTCATTCAGGATCAGTTGCAAAAGTGTGTGATTGAAAAGGTTCAAACGAATGAGATTGACGGAATTGTTCATTATATTCCGCACCATGCTGTTATAACGCCACAAAAAACAACCACGAAATTGAGGATCGTATATGACGCGTCAGCAAAAACAAGGAAAGAAAACAATAGTTTAAATGAGTGTCTATATAGAGGTCCAGTGCTTCTCCATGATTTGAGTGGAATGCTAATGCGGTTTAGAACTCATCCAATAGTGCTTGTTGCGGATATAGAAAAGGCATTCCTACAAATAGGTTTACAGAAAGATCAGCGTGATGTAACGAGGTTTCTTTGGTTAAAGGACATTGACACGTGTGTCACCGGTCCTGAAAATATCCAAGAATATAGGTTCACTAGGGTTCCGTTCGGGGTGATATCAAGTCCGTTCTTGTTAGGAGCTACTATTAATTATCATCTTGATACATATGAAAATGACATTGCCAATAAAATCAAGGGTGATATATATGTTGACAATTTGATAACAGGAACAACTACCGCCAAAGAAGCAACGGAGTTGTACAAAAATGCAAAACGAATGTTCAGTGAAGGGTCCATGAATTTAAGGGAATGGATTTCCAATGTTGATGAAGTGAGTTCTTGTTTTGCGGAAAAGGACAGAGCAGATGTAGAAGTGATGAAAGTTCTAGGTTATAATTGGGACAGGCGCTCTGATGCACTTTCTTTTAATGAAGTGGCCACCTTGTCTCAGCCAGTGACAAAGCGCCTAGTTCTGAAGCATTTGGCTTCTATATTTGATCCGTTAGGTCTGATATGTCCGATTATAGTACCTGGCAAAGTCTTCCTTCAAGATCTTTGGCGAGAAAAACTAGATTGGGACGATCACTTAGATTCAGAGAAGAATGATAAATGGAAATTGATCAAGGCAAATATCGACCAATTGCACGAAATCAATGTTCCCAGATGTATCTGTATTGAGGGTGTAAATAGCGTATATCAGTTAGCATGCTTCTGTGATGCATCTGAAAAGGCATATGCAGCAGTGATATATCTGCGTAAACATTCAGATAAGGGATTTGAAACCAATTTATTGTTTTCAAAATCTAGATTAGCTCCTGTTAAGCAATTGTCAATTCCAAGATTGGAGTTAATGGCAGTTGTTATAGGACTAAAGTGTCTTGAGTTTGTCCAGAAACATTTGAAAATGGAGATTACTCAAACTTACCTTTGGACAGATTCGCAGTGTGTCTTAGCTTGGATCAATTCAGCAAATAAATTACCTGTCTTTGTGAGAAATAGGGTTGATATGATTAAAGAGTTCAAGGATGTTACACTATCGTATGTTCGAAGCCGTGAAAATCCAGCTGATATATCAGCTAAGGGTATGTCAACCCAAAAGTTAAACACGTGTGAACTATGGTGGAAAGGGCCTAAATGGTTAGCCGAATCTGAGGAAAATTGGCCGAGATTTTTCGATTATGAGAATCATGCTAAAATGGAAAGTACTGAAGAGTCATCTAGTGTACAAGATGTGAGTAATGAAACAGATCACTCACAAATACTTATTCAATTATCCGATAAATCGGAAGAACTGGTATTTAATACACCTCTCGGAATTGAAATCGACAGGTTTTCGTCTTTGACGAAACTTCTCCGAGTTACTGCCCTTGCTATCCGTTTTATCCGGAAGCTACGAGGAGTAAAATTTGAAACACAATCGATCAGCAGAAATGATATAAAAGAAGCTGAAAGTATGTGGCTTAAGAAAATCCAATTAAGTCATTTCAAAGAAACGATTGAATCCATAGATGACAAAAGCGGAACCGCTATACGTAAGCAGCTAGGCTTATTCCTATACCCTGACACCGGTCTTTTACGGTGTAAGGGTCGAATGGAGTTTGCCGAACTCTGTGAAGGTGCAAGACGCCCAATTTTATTACCAAAGAAAGACAAATTTACAAATCTTGTGATACAGAAGGTACATCAAGAGTTGCTACACAGCGGAGTCGCTCAAACGTTATCGGCAATACGATTACGTTTTTGGATACCGCAAGGACGAGCTACCGTTAAGTCGGTCTTAAAGGGATGTACCGTTTGTCGCCGTTATGAAGGTGGCCCATACAAGATGCCTCCAATGTGCCCGTTGCCTAGCTCTCGCGTAACTGAGGCTAGTGCTTTTACTAGAGTTGGTTTGGATTACCTCGGTCCTTTGTACGTTAAATCGTCTCAGGAAAGTAAAAAAGTCTGGGTTTGTTTATTTACGTGTCTTGTTACGCGTGCAGTGCATTTAGAACTTGTGACAGACATGTCTACAGCAGAGTTCCTTTTATGCTTCCGTAGATTTTTGTCACAAAGAGGAACACCATGTGAAGTGATAAGTGACAATGCATTACAATTTCGCTCAGCTGATACTGTTCTGCGACATCTTTGGAAAAAGATTGCCGATGATAAAGACGTACTTACGTACGTATCAAATTCCGGCATAAACTGGACATTTAACGTTGAACTCGCTCCTTGGATGGGAGGGTTCTACGAAAGACTAGTTGGTCTAGTGAAAAGATCATTAAAGAAAACAGTGGGTAGAAAACTGCTAACTGTTATCCAACTTCAAACTCTTTTAAAAGAAATAGAATCGGTATTAAATTCTCGACCACTTGTCTACGTCACTGACGATATAAACTCTAGTATTCCCCTCACACCAGCACATTTTTTGACGGTCAATCCTAAAATAGGCATTCCGGAGCTTGAGACTTCAGACGATCCTGATTTTCTGCCACAACAAAACCACAGAGAAAAGCTAATTCAGATGTGGAAAAAGGGGCAGAAATTGTTGGATTCATTCTGGAGGATCTGGCGGAATGAATACTTGACCAGTCTTAGAGAGCGTACACAGAGCAAATTGAAGTGTGGAAGAGTTAGTTCTGAATATCAGCCAAATGTAAATGATGTTGTCATTATCAAGGATGACACTTCAAGGGGAAGTTGGAGATTTGGTAAAATTGTCAAACTGATGAAAAGCAGAGATGGATTGGTTCGATCTGCAAAGGTTGAATTATCCTCTAAAAGGACATTACAAAGACCATTGAATCTCCTTTACCCGCTTGAAACATCATCAGATGGTGAAGTGAACATTCAGGAAAACAGTGAAATGATCACTGAAAATGGAAATCAAAGTGATATAAGTTTGATTCCAAAAAGAGCTGCTGCTACAAAAGCTTTACAAAAGATAAAGGCTATGAAAGAGTAATAATAGGTGTTAATGCCGACTTTTAACTTTCAACGGTAATTGTTGTAGAGTTAATAATTCTGTTACTGTATATATCAGTTTTAATAAGAGAAACGTACGGCACAGTTTTCTCGTGCCGCGTAAACTTGTGCATTGTACAATTTTTACATATTTCTCATGCAACGGCTCATGTGTTATTGCTAGCCGACGGTGTACATAAATTTAAGAAGTTCAACGGCTACCGGTGTCGATCACGTGCTATAATCCCGTGCATTGTACAAGTTTTAAAACAACATTCAAATATAAATTCACTGCTCGTGCCAATTTAACTATTCGGTATCTGCTAGTGTAACAATAAAGATGTTTATTTGCGACCACTGTAACCGAGAATATCGTTCCAAAAGAAGTATGAAAAGACACATAAAGGAACGACATACTAATAAAAAGGTGTTCATGTGTCCAGAGCAGGACTGTAAAGTAACATTTATAAGACGGAGTTACGTGATAACGCATTTGTGCAGAGTACACAAGTTTGACAGACAATCTGCCAAGGAAGTTGCTGAAAGAGTTCAGGTCAGAACGGAGACGTCTGGTCCCACATACGTCATTCCGGACCTAGAAGACATCAGTGAAGATGAGACGTGCTTCCAAAATGTTCCAGACGACAAAGAAGACGTCAGTTTGTTTGACGCTTTTGATATCCTATCGCCGATAAATGTGGATAACAACAACAACAACAACAACAACAACAACAACAGTGACGATTTTCTGGATCTACTAATTGATAGCGATATTGACAATATAAGTCTCGGCGGCAATCTACCGAATAACGTTGGTGACGTCATGGATAACACATCATCTCCCGAGGGCCAGAACGATGAAACGGACTACGATGCCAATCCAACGACAGAACAAAACAAAACAGACAGTGATGACAACGGATCAAATGAACAATACGTGGTGACGGCAATAAATCTAACGTTGATAAAAACGGATAAAATGAAAGACGGTGTTATAGAATCGACAAAACGCAGTGCTTCTATTGGATTTACCCAGAATATCAATGAACAGGACATTAAAGACAATCTTCCTGGTATATTCAATTATATTCAAAAGGAGTTTACTGAGTACGCCAACTATTATAATGACGCGGAATAAACATTCGTCGGTGGGAGTGTCGCGAATATCGCGATGTACATTTTATATACATGTATTTAAATTTCGTTAAATAATAGCAACACCGTCAGGTAGACGGCGCTAAATATTACGTAAAGTATCACGTGCAAGTTGTTAGCGTTTCACTGCAACGGCGTAACGCCGTTGCAATGACGGCGCTCCCAACTTGTATAAATACCCGGCGTCAAAGCAGTAGGATTTAGAGTAAGATTTTGAGATGGACTAAAAGTACGTTTTTGGATTTATGTGGTTTGGATTATGTTGTTAATAAAATGCTAAAACTTTAAACGCCTTTATTTTTTACTCCAAAAAGATTAAAATGTTTTCAAAAGCTTTCTCATTGTGGTGGATAAGAATTTAAAATCAAAACCATACAGTCTTCTTCTCCAATCGTGAAAATATCCGCCACAATCATCAACCCTTTGGATGAATCATTCCATGGGCCGCCACCTACAGAAAAAACACGAATGTGCCATCTGTGGGTTAATCACATACAATCCGTTTAATTTGAAAAGACACATCAAAGTTCCTGCTCGGTGGCACTCCAGTATCTGAGACCAAATTTATTTCGACTTAAGAAAAGACCGTGGTCTAGCTGTCAGCGCAAAAGAAGCAACACCAATGAGACGGGCGTGGTTCCCGTTTTTCTGGACAATACATTTTACAAGATCACAATAGTTGTAACCATCTAAAGAAAAAACACACAATTGCACTCCTTGTGGATCCATATATATTGTTTATCCAAACACTTGATCAAAAATCAAAAAGACCAATGAGTGATTCTATTTTTCTTTTAACGCTACTCTAACACAGATGACGTGTAAATATTGTAAACATGTCTCATTCTACCTTGACTTGACTATAGACGACAAAGGGTTCACAAAGAATTTTCGCTCAATTCAGCAATTTCT
The DNA here is from genome assembly GCA_963680895.1 of Fragum sueziense. NCBI lineage: Eukaryota > Metazoa > Mollusca > Bivalvia > Cardiida > Cardiidae > Fragum > Fragum sueziense. The sequence continues at coordinate 14,895,072 of OY804598.1, read as the reverse complement.
GTCGTATTTTGGATCACTTTCTAACTCACTAAAACGATTTCAATCGGTCGAAGGTTGCCAGCACAACACCTTTAAACAATTGTTCATTTTTTCATTTTTGAAAATTGACCAGTAGCTTTAACCCTACCGTTTATATGTAACCCTTCCCCAACAGTGAAATCTTACAGACACGAGTAGCAGACGACAGAAAAAACGATGTCAGAGTAGAAAATATCACTGTATGGAAACTACTGTATGTATAGTTAGCTGGGTTTTCCGAAGTCAAAATAAAAATGGCGGACGGGATTTCTGCACAAGGTAGGTGTCATGTATTTTTGGTCACATACTATTGAATATGTTCTTTCATGCAACTTGACGGATATCAGCGTGAAGGCAATTGGTTGGAGAACCAATAAATATAGCCCCCTTTTTACGAATTTGCCTCGTTTGACTGTAATGTTTGAATGAACACAGTGTCGTGTTGACCTTGAAATCCGAAGCGATATATTTTGAAAAATCGGTCTGTATTTCCGAATTCCTAATGTTCCTGTCGACAACACAGGGCTAGATGGGTGGAGAAATTGATATTCTTACCTGAAATGTTTCGACAGATCGTCTGTGTAGTCTACATTTGTTATAATTACACTTTGAAAATTCGCATGCTGTACAGCTGTGTGCAAACCGAAACTAACCCGGTGTACAGCTGGGTGAAACTGTTTTTCTGTATGTGTGGGTGCAATATCTAACCCAAAAACACTGTATGTTTGGGTTTTTCTGGATAAAATCAGATACATGATTCCGAAACTCTTTTGTGTTGAACTATCGAAATATATATTCCAAACTATCCAAAGTTAAACGATTTTCATTAAAGAGACATTTCACATATAATTTCTCATAAATTTCACCTTTTCTTTTATCTGAATGAACTGAATTTCTTATGAAAATTCTGAAAAGTTCAAACCAAAGTTTTGCGCCGTTTAAGAGACATATATCTAATTTTGAAATTAAACTCATTGATGGATGCCGCAGTTAAAATGTAAATGAAATTTGTCCTTTTCGTCTCAACTTTAAAGGCGTTTCTTTTACTTATCAGCAACATTTTCAAACAACTGATAGCATTTTTTAAAAACGCCTTAGAATAATCGACCTTGGCATCAAGACATACCTTTCAAAATGAACTAGCAATGTTATGTCTTTTTAGTGTGCTTCAGAAAACGTATGAAATCGATAATCTTACTTCAGTCTTTCTGTATATTTTTTTCCATTATCGTTTTCGTTCTATGGCAATCCCAAAGTGAATATTCACACCATCTTTTTATAACTGGCATCGACTATCCCACAAATGAAAATATACACATGATTATATAATAACTAAATCAAGTATATCATGCTTTTTTTCAAAGGGTCCGACTTGACCATTTTAGTCAGAGACTTTTACATAACATTTACTAGAAATTGAAAAGGAGTGATATTGGCTTGATTCATAAGACACAATTAACTATGTCATTGTCCGCAGACAGAAATTATGTATGCCTATATTTTTTCCGACTGACATACGCAGTAACTACCACTCCATTGTATCGGTCTATCCACTGAATCGGTCTATTTGCAAATTTCGTGATACAAAGATCGTAGTGCCACCTTCAGACTATTTACATTAACAACTAGGTCACTGCATCTTTCCAGTACCGATTTTATTATATATCTGTTCATCAGGTAATAATTATTCAAACATTTTAAAACTTGGTTAAATTGAACAGGTAGCCATTGTTAAAAGTGATAGAAAATATTGAAACTTTGTTATTTTCCAAAAATGTGTACACCTATTTGTCAAAAGGAAACTGCGGATTCAATTAAAATACTTTTTGATGCTGTTTGTCAGTCATTATTTTAACTTTTTCAACATTCAATCACAATGCACTGATATAATGGGGTGACGCCATTATTCACCAAATTTGATATGGCTGTCGATTGTTGACATATACTATAGAACTGGGATTTTGACAATGATTTTTTGATATAACAGAAGTAAAAATGTTATTTTACAAGAAGACATGATATGAATAAGGAAAATTATCTATTTTCATGGCTGTCATTTGTTAAATATAAGTAGCCCGATACAAGGGGGTTCCAGGCTACTATGATCTTTCGATGTGTGGCCATAAAACGGTAAATATTTTTTATACAAAAATGAAATATAGAATTAATGCTATTGAACATAATATGCCAGTGGCGGATCCAGGATTTCGATGATGGGGGTTCAAATATATACGAATAAGGGCGTGGGGAAGTTACTGGTACATACATACACTTACTTTGTATATAATCTGTCAAGGCATATATTTGTGGTCAAACTATGTTCGACCCTATCATCCTTTACAATTTGAAGTAGATTACGGATGGAACAAATACTCATTCACTACCAATTTGGCACACTCGTTGCATCAAAACTGTTATTTAATGGTAGCTCGAGTAAAATATATATATTCATAATGTTGACAAAAAAAGGAAACTATCTCATGGAAGTAAACTTGACATAGATACATTCAAAACCTATTGTGAACAAAAACAAAACAAGAAAAAAGATAGTACTTTACATTAATCTATTCATTAAATGATATCTATTTTAGAAGGTTGGTTCACAAATTAAATCTCGCTGGGGAAGGGGCAGTTACGCCGGATGTAACGAAATATGACTCAACTACATAATATCAAAAGTTGTATGACCTTGAACAACGTTAGTTTCCCCCTAATAACGCGGGGAATATGATAAAAAAAATAACAATAGTATTACACGTACCACATATCATTTCAATAATTTTATGATTTTGAAAAAATTAAAAAAAAAAATGATAGGCTAAAAAACGGAATGTATTTCTGAATGCCTAGTTTTCCTGAAAACAGCACACGACTAGATGGGTACAGAAATTGATACCGTAGTTAAGCTTAAGGGATATGTTTCAATATTTCGTCTGTGTAATTTTACTTTGGTTGTAATTACCCTTTGAAAAAAAGCATGATATACTTGATTTAGTTATTATATAATTATGTGTATATTTTCATTTGTGGGATAGTCCGATACCAGTTATAAAAAGATGGTGTGAATATTCACTTTGGGTGTGTCACAGAACGAAAACGATAATGGAAAAAAAAAATACAGAAAGACTGAAGTAAGACTATCGATTTCATACGTTTTCTGAAGCAAGCTAAAAAGACATAACATTGCTAGTTCATTTAGAAAGGTATGTCTTGATGCCAAGGTCGATTATTCTAATGCGTTTTTAAAAAATGCTATCAGTTGTTTGAAAATGTTGCTGATAAGTAAAAGAAATGCCTTTAAAGTTGAGACGAAAAGGACAAATTTCATTTACATTTTAACTGCGGCATCCATCAATGAGTTTAATTTCAAAATTAGATATATGTCTCTTAAACGGCGCAAAACTTTGGTTTGAACTTTTCAGAATTTTCATAAGAAATTCAGTTCATTCAGATAAAAGAAAAGGTGAAATTTATGAGAAATTATATGTGAAATGTCTCTTTAATGAAAATCGTTTAACTTTGGATAGTTTGGAATATATATTTCGATAGTTCAACACAAAAGAGTTTCGGAATCATGTATCTGATTTTATCCAGAAAAACCCAAACATACAGTGTTTTCGGGTTAGATATTGCACCCACACATACAGAACAACAGTTTCACCCAGCTGTACACCGGGTTAGTTTCGGTTTGCACACAGCTGTACAGCATGCGAATTTTCAAAGTGTAATTATAACAAATGTAGACTACACAGACGATCTGTCGAAACATTTCAGGTAAGAATATCAATTTCTCCACCCATCTAGCCCTGTGTTGTCGACAGGAACATTAGGAATTCGGAAATACAGACCGATTTTTCAAAATATATCGCTTCGGATTTCAAGGTCAACACGACACTGTGTTCATTCAAACATTACAGTCAAACGAGGCAAACTCGTAAAAAGGGGGCTATATTTATTGGTTCTCCAACCAATTGCCTCCACGCTGATATCCGTCAAGTTGCATGAAAGAACATATTCAATAGTATGTGACCAAAAATACATGACACCTACCTTGTACAGAAATCCCGTCCGCCATTTTTATTTTGACTTCGGAAAACCCAGCTAACTATACATACAGTAGTTTCCATACAGTGAATATACTGACATGCAAAAGAAATAATGCATTTGTTTATAGTGCAATGTTGTGCATTTATTCAGAAGACTAAATGGATACTGGATTTGTAATTGATATACAATTATGGAACACATGGAGACAAAAGAAAAAAATGCTGATATCAGCACTCCCTCCTTTCGACTCAATGTTGTCACAAAATATTTGTTGAATGGACGTCAAGTTCAGGTGCTGTTGGGGGAAGGGTTTATCAGACTACCGTTGGTACCGTTGGTTGATCTTTATTTCGAGGGTTTGTTGTTGTTTAACCCATCAGCAAACAGTGAATCCTATTGACCATAACTTTGTATAATTTTATGATTTACGAAAAAAGAATGAAAATCGCAGGAAACGAGAAATGCTTGTAACCAGTTTTTTTCCTCATTTGCTGTTAAGTATTTTGCTATGGCGACTTCTACACGAGATTGCATTATATTGTCATCTGAAACTCCTGTCACATTTAAGCGGTCTTCGACTACCTTGTTTGGGAAAGGGCTAATAAGTTATAGTATAATTAATACTGGATCCATGGCTGAAGTTTAGCAGAGTAATTCACGTTGTTGTTTAAAAGATATTTCAAATTCAGCCTTCCAGGAAATTAAAGGAAAATGTGTTTTTCTATTGCTATAGTGTCTGTTATGTTCTGATTTAATAATGTTGCGAGGAAAGCTTAAAGCAGTGGCGGGTCCAGAAGGGTTGGGGCGACCCCAACCTGTATTCTGATTATTTCATTTTACATGCAGAAATTCTGTTCCAAATTTTGTGTAATACTAGGAAACGAACCCCCCTATTTGTTTATATCCGAACTCCCGTCGCAGAAATCCTGATTTCGCGCCAGTAAAGAGTAAATGAAATTAATTAGACACCCCTGTTGTGTTGTGATGTAAGCTGATTTACCCTGGTTTGATCAGGGACTTCATTAGTTTTACAGAAACAAGAGTTGTCCGCGGACAACATAGCTCGCCTATACAGGAGCTTGTCACAAAATCAGCTAATTTTTTAAAAGTAGGTCAAACTCCAAGGTCAAGGTCTCAAGGTCATGGTCCCAAATGAAAGGTCTTGGCAGGAGGTATCCATGTGTGAAATATCAAGGCTCTATCAATAATAGTGCATGAGATATAGACCAGGTTAAAGTTTTTCAAAAGTAGGTCAAACTCCAAGGTCAAGGTCACTAGGTCAAAGGTCATGGTCCCAAATGAAAGGTCTTGTCGAGATGTATCTATGTATGAAATATCAAGGCTGTGTCTCTAATAGTGCCTGAGATATAGACCAGGTTAAAGTTTTTCAAGTGAAGACGCAACGGGACGGTACGGGACGGGCGGTACGCGACGCCGACACTAGGGCTGTGACATTAGCTCCCCGGACATAAAGTCCCGGCTCGCTAAAAAGTGAAAGTGTGAAATGTTGTGATAGAGAACTTACTGATAATCATCATTTACTTTATTTCAACCAATGTTAACACTTTCTTTAATTTTGACCTCAAAACCACCGAGTATTATTTGTAAAAAGGAAACATCTATGGAAAGACAAATGATCCAAATATAAAGAATACTTTTCATACAATACCATTTAATCATCAATAGACAGTAAAATACATTAAATAATGTACACGTAATAAAAAGATAAAATATTAGGGAATGAGAACAATTTACTTCTTTCCTCCCAATATTTACCACGAATATTTGTAGAAACTATTACGCAACTTGAATGGGGTGTCAAAGGTTTTCTAGGAAAGAATTAAATTTAGTGTCGGTGGATAATTATGTGATTGTTTGAATTCCCAATTCTACGTCCACAGAACGGCCCCGGATCATGTCTAAAAAGGACCTTTCTAGTATAGCGCAACAAAATTAAGACGATGCATTAGTATATGTAATGACTTCGCTCGACAATGTTTTCCTCAGACGGTACACTATCAGACTTTGTCGACCAAGATAATAGAGTTGCCCAGGTGTGATTGTGGTTCACTATACTAGTATAGTCCACCATCACTAACCCGGGACATCTGCATATATTGAGTAATGACAAAACGAACTTCGCCCACGACAATTAAGTTACCCCGGGTTAATTTTGGTGGACTATACCGACTTACATGATAGTAATGTAAATAAGACTTATCCACAAAATAAATCTTTTGTCCTAACGAAAGCACTTTAACCCTTTCAATAACAAGATATTGATTTATGTCAGTATAAAAAAGCCATAGGAAAAACAACATCCCTTTCCCAAACAATAATATTCAAGGGTGAACCAAATTGAAAGCTGTTGCATACAACAAATTTGATGTTCACAAAGAAAGTATCTATGTGTTAAGTAGCACGGAAAACATTGAGGCAAAATGAGTAAATGATGATTATCAGTATTTTCTTTTTTTCTCAACGTTTCCAATGCAATTTTGGTCAAAAGCAGGCCTTGTTTGGGAAAGAATTCAGACACAGGAAGAAAGAATCAAATTGATAAACATTCATTTGGTCGTCGTCAGAAGCTTTCAAATACGACTGGTCTACAATTTGTTGTTTGGGAAAGGCTTAAAATATTTAACTCGGAAATCATCGAAACATCATAGATCCAATATGTCAAAATCATTTTAGTACAGAACTATATCTAATTGACACCATGGCTAGTTTGGTGTGGAAAACAATGTGCACACGTTCAAAAATAACAAAAATGCAATGTTGTTCAACGGAAACTGTTTCGTGGACAAGAGCCTATGAAGCGCCACCCAAAATTCTAAGTGTCCAGCATTTCTTAGACACGTCATTTCAGCGCGTAGGTGTTTGTGGAGTTCTTCCGTTGCTTCAACGTCTTCGCTAGATGTACCAGGGCATAAAGTTAATGTTAGGCCTGCATTTGTTTGGTGGCATGGTCATATCAGAATCAATGATTTCAAGTCCAAATTTATCCCCGAGATCAACTGTTTTTATGTATTTATTTAACTGAAACAATGCATCGGGAATGGTGGAGAAATTCATTGTTCTATATAATATTCCATTATCAGTTCTTAGTTCTAGTCTCTGGATCTATAATTTTTCTCTGTTTTGGTGCTGACTGATATTACGGATGCACGTTGAAAAAAAATGGTCCCAAAGGCACAGTAGTGGTGATAAAATTCCATCTTTATGCCTATTGGTAGAAACCTAAAAAAGAAAATTAAAAGTATTTCTTATCTGGAAATTCATACATATCAAAATGAATAATTTTACAGCTTTACTGTCTTCTAGAACGGTTTAGAAAAAAGCTAAGGATGAAACCAATCCGTTCTCTTGATTAAAAATCACTCTTTCCAATCCGAATTCCACCTGAAACCAATCCGTCGTCAGGCAGTTACCATTCCGGGGCCAGCCAAATGGGTCGAGGGTCATGAAAGTCTATTGTTTTGACAAGCTATGATTTATCCACGCAAATTTGGGTACAATTTAGTACAAGCAACGTTTCCTTGTTGATATGTACATACGAATGGGACTCATTTGTCAAATATGGCTAAATACAGACAACATTTTCTGGGTGATTGATCGCTAAGCATTATATCTTTCCGTGAACAACCCTTTGAAAACAATTTTTTCACAAACATGTACATGTATGCCAAACTAAAACAATAGCATTCGGATATCTAATTTTGTAAGATAAACATAATCAACATACCTCATTTACTTTATATGCAACTGTTTTCGTGGTGTGTACACACTCGTGTGACCTATATTGCCATTTTGAAACTCTGACTTATCATTTCCTCACCGGGATCTGCATGACCATTCAGAGCCTATACGTGTTCGTTCGACAACAGTGGAAAACGGATGCCAAAGAAAACACGGGATTTTCGGCCGAGAACTATTGATTTAGAGGGATTTAAGCATAGAGGATCATCTGGCAACAATTTTTATCGCTTCTGTGATGTCTTTTGGTTGCTTTGGCAAGACGTGAAAATAGACAGTCTCTGTTCAATGTTTGAATATGTCACAGTGTAAATTCGTCGACTGGCTTTGTGGTTTCCAATTTGACAGCACTGCCTGGATGCTTGGAAAGGTATTTACGCTTCTCACATCTGTTTATTTGACAGTTATATTGAGTAAATTCTGTACTAGATTTTAAGACACAGCATAGCCTGGTTAAAATTGTTCCATGGGCGGATCTAGAGGGGGGGGGGGGGGGGGTCAGGTGGGTCCGGACCCCCCCTGGCATTGGCCGAATATTAAAATTTGACTTTATAAATTAAGTGTAATGTTAAGTATTTATTACATTTTAAGCCATAATTTTAGTGACAATATCAAATTTTATTACACTGAGAAAATCCAAGATTTCACAGCTAGGAATGTAATAAAAAAGGATACATACTCCAAACTATAGTTAACTTGAAGAGTATGAAAGACACCATTGCAGTTTTCATCATAATCACTGCTGAATCGTGTCCCAACACATCCATGGACAAAATATCCCTGAAATAGAATAAAGGACAATTTTTACTGAATTTCTGCATGAAAATGAAATAATCATGCTACAGAGGAGTGGGGATGGGTGGTGGTGGGGGAGGGTGACCCCCCCCCCCCTCCTCTGGATCGGCCACTGACTAATGAGCCATAATTGGTACCAATCGAACAATCGAAAGGTGTCACAGTTGGAAACAAGATGTGTTTGTCAAATAATATGCCCGTGAAAAAGGCTTTTTTTTTTTTTAGAAAAGGCCAATGTTAAGTTTTCACTTTAAGTTTCGGACTGACAGACAGATGGATGGATGGAATGAAGGACAGACAGACATTGGTAATTTTAACAATATCAAATGCCCCCGAACTTTGAGACTGGGGCATTTAGTAGATACATAAACTTTGTATTTTCATCACAGAAAGTATTATCAGCATTTTCTTTCTCTTCCTTCAAAGTTTTCTAAAACATCCTCTACTAGAGACAACAAGTTACTGTTTGAGAAAGGGATAATCTTCAAGTAATTCATAACTTACCACTATAACTCTTGAATCTGTTGATCCATCACTCTCAAATTCCACAAGAGCAGACAACCCATAAACTTTCTCCGAATCACTAGAACTCTCTAGGTTAGACAAGGATATTGTGACAGAGCTATCATCAACAGAACCATAGAGCCCTGTGTATGTTTGTGTAGTCATCTTTTTATAATTTGCATTCAATGCAAACAAAATCCAATCTATTGAGTTAATCTGTAACTGAACAGTAGAACAAGCCTCATTTTCAGGAGATGTGGTAATGGTGAAGTCGAAAGTGATGTCATCGTTGTTGGAAGAAGAAGCGGTGCAAACATCATACAAACTCAACGCCAGATTTGTCACCTCTATCACCGGAGAACATCCATTAACAACAAGTACTAAAATAAAAACAGCATGTCGTTGCTTTTCAACGAAAACTTTGTAACTGCAGCTTGTTTTACGCTGCCGTTACAAGGTTTTCGTTGAAAAACATCAATGCGTAACTGTTTGTTAACCATTATAAGATGACACAATTATAGGGTAGTCCAAATTCAAAGATGTTGCAGGGACAATTTCATGTTGATGAAATTTTAAAAATCTCTCCATTTTGGGTTAGAAAACATGGTTGAAAATGAAGAAATTGCTTGTCACAAGCAATTTCTTCATTTTCCACAATGTTTTCCAAAGCCTTTATCTTGTTGGGCGTCAAATTGCGTTAATACATGTATGTGGTAATGGATTAACCCTTTTCTAAAACATTTAGACTATTCTAATTTGTAAGCTGAAGCCTTGTCACAAGCAATTTCTTCATTTTCCACAATGTTTTCCAAAGCCTTTATGTTGTTGCCAGTTGGGCGTCAAATTGCGTTATTACATGTATGTCGTAAGGGATTAACCCTTTTCTAAAACATTTAGACTATTCTAATTTGTAAGCTGAAGCCAACAATAAAATGTATGCTGACCAATTAAAAAATTGTGTACAATATAGCACTGAAAATATTGACTTTAAAGGATAAAACTCCGATCATCAGCTTTTTTCTTCCTTTGCCTCTGTGTTTTTCCAAGCCTATTTTCTAAACAAGGTCTTACTTAGGAAAGGGTTTAAAAAAATACTATTTTTTCAAAATATGATCTTGATATTAACCTAGAGCTATTGTTGTCAAATGACCTAGAAAGCAATTAAACTTAGATTCTGTCTAAAAAACAACAACAGATTTTGGAACAGTTTAAAAACAAAAACTGTGTGTGTTCTCCAGAATCATTAATTTTGATTAGAGGTACTCGTACTAGTATGAGTAATATCCAATCCAGGTCTTATTCATTTAGGAAAGGCTTACTATAAAAAGTATAAAGCAAAATCTTCCTCATTATGTTCATTTATCCATAAAGATCAAATTTCTTACAAATTTTACTATGTTGCCAGAAAATTATGATGTCATGAAAAATTGTATCTGATTATGGGTTGACTACCTAAGATTAATACTCACACATTTGAAGCAACGAAAGCACAAAGATGCATTCCTTCATGGTTACAATTCTTCAGGTAACCAAACAACAAATTCAAACACAGCTTTTTTAACAACAGCCTAAAAAAGAATTCATATTTATGTTTTCTTTATACATATTATAAAGGGGTTTTCCTAGCCCTTTTGGAAAAAGGAGTCTGACCAAATTGGGAATTGTTTATCATGCTAGCTAATTTAGAGAAAAAAGGTAAGCAAAACACTCATTTTTCAATAATGAAATTAAACATTTTAAATAGTTTCAGAAAATTGAAAGAAAGCTTTCTTTGGGAACACAAGTTTTCTAGAGGTGCAGAAATCAGGAAAGCCCCTGATATATTTTTAAAATAAGCAAATTCGTTGAATTGATATCCCCTGCCAAAATTATTCTATTTACTCTGTATGTTTATGGCTTCACCAATCAGGGGGCTGTATCTCTGAATTCAATAGCCAAACCAGGTAACCCTAAAGATATGCACATCTCCTCTGTGTAGCAAAGCTTTCCACAAAGTTTCATTTAAATCAAGCCAATGGTTTCCAAGATATATTGCGGAAAATTATATCAGTCTGTTGTATATGGCTTCATCAATCAGGGGCAGTAACTCTAAATTTAATAGTAGAACCAAGTAACCCAATGATATATTCATCTACTCTTTGTAGTGAAGCTTTCCACAAAGTTTCATTGAAATCCAGCCAATGGTTTCCAAGAAAAAGTGAGGAAAGAAATATTACTCTATATATGGCTTCACCAATCAGGGGCAGTAACTCTAAATTTAATTGTTGAACCAGATAACCCCAATCCGGCAACGATATGGGCATCTCCTCTTTGTAATGTAGCTTTACCTCTGTGGCTTATAGAACCCATGTTCCTAAATTAATTGAACTTCCCTCGTAGTCCTTAAACCTAATAAATCAAACTTACTACAATCATATTAAAGAAAAGTTAAGATTAAAAAGGATTGCCAGACTTTTTTACGGTTGAAAATAAAATGGGTCACAGAGCTACTGTTTGTTCAAAACAGAGGAGCTAAAAAGAGCTTCTGAGTGGTAATTATTACCTTGAGTCATGTCAGTGTACAATATGGCTGACCCCTGACCAAGAAAATGGGACTGGTTAAATTGTTTTTCAGTTTGGATAAAGGAAACTAAATGGTAGGTAAAAAGCAACATATTGCTTTCTCATCTTATCCAGAACTTTCCAAATATGCACCCTAAGGCTGCATGTACCCCAATCCAAGTGAGAACTAAATCCAAACCAAACAAAGCGAAGGCACATAACACCTTTTTATTATATACATAAACTGCAGATCAATCAAAAACAAGTGCATGTCGTATTGCGATGCAATACAGGAGTCCCCCACCGGATAATAAAAAATCCTTTCTTATAATATATCTCTTACTTACTAGATCTATAACTGTATACAAAATTTGAAGTTGCTAGCACATTAGGTTTTGGACAAAATGTACCAAACAAAAATATAAGAGTAAAAACAACCAAGGGCAATAACTCCAAAAGTGGCCAAAGAAGAGTAATGATTCTTGTACATGACACTTGTCCTCAATGAGATCTATAAGTGTACCAAGTTTGAAGTTGCTAGCACTGATAGCTCAGGAGATATGGTCCGGACAAAACTGTAAGGATAAAAACAACAACGGACAACAGACAATAACTCAAAAAGTGGATGTGGCAGAGTAATAATTCTCCTCAATGAGATCTACCAGTGTACAAAGTTTGAAGGTGCTAGGACTTATGGTTTAGTAGAAAAGTTCCGGACAAAAATGTAACGATAGAAACAATAAAGGGCAATAACTCAAAAAGTGGACATGGCAGGGTAACAGTTCTTGTACATGACACTTGTCGCCAATGAGATCTATAACTGTACCAAGTTTGAAGTTGCTAGCACTTACCTTTAGAAGATATGTTTCGGACAAAAATGTAAAGGTAAAAACAACAAAGGGCAGAAACATGACACTTCTCCTCAATGAGATCTATCAGTGTACAAAGTTTGAAGTTGCTAGCACACATACTTTAGGAGATATGATCCGGACAAGAATGTAAGGCTAAAAAAAACAAAGGGCAATAACTCACAAAGAGGGCATGGCAGAGCTATGGTTCTTAAACATGACACTTGTCCTTAATGAGATCTATAAGTGTACAAAGTTTGAAGTTGCTAGCACACATAGTTTAGGAGATAATGTTCCGGACAAGAATGTAAGGCTAAAAACAACAAAGGGCAATAACTCAAAAAGTGGGCGTGGCAGAGTAACGGTTCTTGAACATGACAGTCTTGTCCTCAATGAGATCTATGGCTGTACCAAGTTTGAAGTTGCTAGCACTTACATACTAGTCAAAACTTCTAACCGGCCACTTAAAAAACAAAGATAATTTTTCCTGTGGTGATTGGATTTTCATGAAATTTGCTATGTGAATTTTTAAGTAACTTTCCAGATGATTTTGGCGAATAATTACCGTTGTTTTATTGAAATAAAAGAGCAACGTGAGAAAAGCTCAAAAAGCTCTAAATTCACACAGAGCTCAGAATATTGTCAATGTAGTAATTTGGTCTGGTGAATCGTAAGCTACAACATATATAGAATAAGAAAAAAATTGAAAATGTTTGACAATTGTGCGCGGTATATGGCCGTAAAAGAAAATGAAAGAGGTCATGTATGCAGAAAAACGGTCCTTAAAGACAACATCTAAAACATGTTTTTCTTCGAAAATGCTTTAAATGTAGACTGATGATTCACGGCGAGCTACAAAATGTAGGATATGTGTAAAAAATCTGTTTGTTGCATCGTTTTTCCACACCAGACCATATTTGAGCATATTCGCTTGATAAAATGTTTTGCTGGTTGAATTTAAAAACCATTTTACCATGCCTCCCATTCTTTCTGCTTCTTCTGTAGTCAAAAGTCGCACAAAATTTACAATGTTTTCCAATTTTGTTCTTGGTCTGGGTTGCAGCAAACGATTTGTGGACTTCGAATTTTTGAAAGTGCATTATCTCGAGCTCTATTAAGATTTAGAGCTTTTTAAGCTTTCTTTTATAACACATCAAAATTTGACAATTATTGGTAAATCATCATGGAAATCCACGAGCATTATGCTTAAAAATTTACATATCAAATTTCATTAAAATGTAATAACTTTTAAAAAAGTTTCAGTCATTTTTAAAGTGGCCGGTTAGGACTTTTGGCCAGTATAGTTTAGGAGATATGTTCCGGACAAGAATGTAAGGCTATAAACAACAAAGGGCAATAACTCAAAAAGTGGGCATGGCAGAGTTATGGTTCTTAAACATGACACTTGTCCCCAATGAGATCTATAAGTGTACAAAAATTAAAGTTGCTAGCACACATAGTTTAGGAGATAATGTTCCGGACAAGAATGTAAGGGTAAAAACAACAAAGGGCAATAACTCAAAAAGTGGGCATTGCAGAGTTATGGTTCTTGAACATGACACTTCTCCTCAATGAGATCTATAAGTGTACCAAGTTTGAAGTTGCTAGCACATATGGTTTAGAAGATATAGCCCGGACAAAAGTGTGACTGACAGACGGACGGACAGACGGATGGAATCGAGCAAACCTATAGTCCCCCAACCGGTAACCGGTAGGGGACTAATAAAACTCCTGCTTTACATCTACTTGTTGATCAAGTCAAACCTGATATCTTATGTCTCACTGGGACCTGGCTGAAACCAGACATAAATAGTTATTCTGAGATTTTTCCTGAACAACTAAATTATAATATATATAGGGAAGACAGAATTGATGGCCAGGGTGGGGGTGTAATGGTGGCCATAAGTAAATCTCTACTCAGTCAAGACCAACCTGAAATAAAAACAAAATGCAATATATCTAATGTGCCAAAATTACAATACCAGGCATCCAGTGTAACAGGGTAACATGCGGATGATGTGCGACGTCACTGTTTACATTTTCCGGATCGCTAGATCGCTAGTTTCACGCTCGACAGAAGTTTCTTCAAAAATGTGTCATAAACAAGTAAGTTATCACTCGTTTCTTATTTATGGTAAAGAAAATGCCATTTTTACTATTACTTTTTATTAATCCATGAAAAAATAGCAAAAAATACCTAAAATGACCCAAAAATAACATTTGACAACTAAGCAAAGGACCGGCCCATTTGTCTGCTTCCTAAAGTCATGTGACAGACATGTGACATTGGTGTTTGGGTAGGTACAGGGTGTTTCAAAAGTAGCGGTATCTTACTCATTTTTTCTGTTTAAATATGCATTAATATTTTCAATTCTTTTCATTTGCTTTGAACTCAAATGAACCTTTTCTTTGCATATATCTTTGCATATACCCAACTGGGTATTAAGGACCTATCCCAAATCCTACGGGCCAACAGATTGAGATGGTTTGGCCACGTAGAACGTAACGAAGGCTGTTTGTCCAGTGTGCGAGCCATAAATGTACAGGAAAACAGATCCCGAGGGAGACCCAAGTTGACATGGGATGAAGTTGTACGCAGAGATCGTGAGATTGTTGGACTAACAAACACCAACCCAAATGATCGCCAGACGTGGAGAGGTAGACTCCGATCTAGACTGGGCAGCCAGGCCCCACCCTCGACTGAGGAATAATCGTAGGCCTGGATAATCAAAACCGGATGATGATGATGATGATGATGATATATTATTCTTATCAGTTTCTTTGCTCATTTCAGATAAGATCTGTACCTTGTACGTCAAAATATCGAATGTACTCCCCAAGTGCCATGACAAATGCCTACCAAGCAGTGAGAGAAACGAAAATGCCAGTTAAAACTGCCGCATGGCAATATGGTATTCCGCAGGCAACCCTAAGGGATCATGTCCTTGGAAGAATTGATCCAGAAACAACATCTTCGGGGCCAGGAGCACTCTTCTCCCAGCACGAGGAGGCAGTTTTTGTTGAGCACATTAAATCCATGTCTCAGTTGGGGTACGGTTACTCTCGAAGTGAGGTGATAAACCAGACATCTAACTATGCTGTATTCCTGTGTAAACGAGATCAGGATCATCCTCTGAGTGACAGATGGTATAGGGCCTTTATGGACAGGTGGCCAGAACTTAAGAAAGTGAAACCTAGATCATTAGTGAATTACAGGGCACAAGCAACCTCCAAAGAAAATGTCTGTTCATATCTTAAGAAAGTGAAACCTAGATCATTAGTGAATTACAGGGCACAAGCAACCTCCAAAGAAAATGTCTGTTCATATTTCGATAAACTGAAAGCTGTTTACTACAAAATGATCTGATGAACAAACCAGAACTTAACTACGAGGAGCATTCAATAAATACTGTCGGGGCTATGCTAAAAACAACACTCTAAAAGGAAACACCAGTTTTACTTTTTCAATCCTTCAAAGTACTCTCCTTTGAACAATATGCAAAGTTTCAAACGTTTAATCCAATTATTAAAGGGGGAATGGCACTTAAAATCATGCAAATTTTCCAAGAACTTCGTACAAAATAAATATGTATTATGAAAATATGGCCTTTAAATTGCATCTATGCCAAATCTTAGCTTTCTATCTTGTGTATTGGCTAGGATGTCGACGGATTTAAAACCCCATATGTTCCATTATTGTAAATATTATCCCCGGGACAACAAATCATGGGGTTTTAAATCCGTCGACATCTAAGCCAATACACAAGGTAGAAAGCTAAGATTTGGCATTTATGCAATTTAAAGACCATATTTTGATAATATATATCTATTTTTTTGTACGAAGTTCTCGGAAAATTTGCAAGATGTTAAGTGTTATTCTGCCTTTAAATGCATTTTTATAGTCCTCTTTAGGGATACCCCTACATAACTGGTGTATTGCTGACCCCAGTCCATTTCTGGTCCTGTAACGGCGACACTGAAGATGTTTCTTTAATCTAGGGAACAGAAAGAAGTCGCAGGGTGCCAAATCTGGCGAGTAGGGTGGGTGGTTAAGCACAGTTACACATTTTTTCTCAAGGAACTGCTTTACAATGTTTGCCTTGTGTGGAGTAGCATTGTCATGGAGAAGGTACATGCCTCTCATACCGGTATTTGGACAACGTTTGCTGTAATACTTGTCAACTTTACTTAGCACGTTTTGTTTGTAAAATTTTGCTGTAACAGAACGGCCTATTGGAACAGGAACTTGTGCGACTGTACCATGTATACCAAAGAAAATGGCATACATAATCTTCTTTGTGCTAGTCATTCTCTTTGCTATACACGGTCAACGGGCATGTTTGGTGGCCCAAATCTCATTATTAACTTTGCGTGTTGGTTCAAAGAAGTTGAACCAGCTTTCATGATCACCAGTTACAATGTTAGACAAGAGCCGTCAGAGACAGACAATGCTCCCCGAATAAGGCATTGTCACAATAAATGTATGCCATGAAGAGCTAACATAAAGCTAACATATGTTAAGCCCCCTTTTTGCATTATGACATATTTTTTCTACGCAAATTTCGAATAATTTATTGTCAAGGTCATCTGATTTGCTACCCAAATATGAAATTTCATGAAATTCTGACCATTAGACTAGTAGAAATTAGAGAAAAACTGTATTTTACCTTAAGTCCCCTTTTCCCATGACGAGGCCTCATATCCAACAAGCAAATTCGTTGAATTGATATCCCCGGCCGAGCATATTTTCATTGTCAATACAGTAGCGCGGAAACGAATATAACTCTATATGTATATGGCTTCAACAGAACGGATATCACTCTGTATGTATATGGCTTCAACAGAACGAATATCACTCTGTATGTATATGGCTAAAACAGTCAGGGGCAGTAACTCTAAATTCGACGGTCGAACCGGGTAACCCCGACGATATGCGCATGTCCTCATTGTAGTAAAGCTGTGTGCCAAGTTTCATTGAAATCCGGTCTATAGTTTTAAAGAAATGGCGCGGAAACGAATATCACTCTGTATGTATATGGCTTAAACAGTCAGGGGCAGTAACTCTTAATTCGACGGTCGAACCGGGTAACCCCAACGACATGCGCATGTCCACTTTGTAGTGAAGCTGTGAGCCAAGTTTCATTGAAATCCGATCTATAGTTTCCAAGAAATAGCGCGGAAACGAATATCACTCTGTATGTATATGGCTTAAACAGTCAGGGGCAGTAACTCTAAATTCGGCGGTTGAACCGGGTAACCCCAACGATATGCGCATGTCCACTTTGTAGTGAAGCTGTGTGCCAAGTTTCATCGAAATCCGGTCTACAGTTTTCAAGAAATAGCGCGGAAACAAATATCACTCTGTATGTATATGGCTTAAACAGTCAGGGGCAGTAACTCTGAATTTGACGGTCAAACCCGGTAACCCCGACGATATGCGCATGTCCTCATTGTAGTGAAGCTGTTAGCCAAGTTTCATTGAAATCCAGTCTATAGTTTTCAAGAAATAGCGCGGAAACGAATATCTGTAACCATGCAACAAAAAATGAAATTTTGTGTTGCACCTTTTGTCGCAATATTTTATAAAATTGTATAAATTGAAATTGTTTAATTAATTTGGAAAAGGAAATAGCTTAAAATTGGTATTAACTTAAAACCCATTGTTTAATCAAAATTATGAAATCATTGTATATAATCTCATGTCTGGAAGCAAATGGCTTCAAGCTTAAAACTTTAGCACAATATGATTGCTTCCTGTGATAATAAAGAATATTTGATTGATGGTGAGAAAGTGCCAAACCTTTCACACATACCATTGTGATTATAATCCTATATTGTTGATACTGATCTAGATTGATTATCATGTTCTTATGTTCTCAAATTAGATTTCCAATATTTGAATGTTAATTTTCATTGGCTAAAATATTATCTTTGTAATCTTAAATTCTATTGGCTAATTATGATTGTTAAGTTCTTGGTATAAAAAGATATGAACATGTCAGGTTTTCATCAGAAGAATACATTAGAACTTGAAGTTTGAAATTAAGTCAGTGAATTTAGAAATTGAACTTTAGAATATAAAATTGTCAGTGCTTGTCTTACTGTAATAACATTGTGATAATAATAATAATTAGTGTCCACCAAAATAAAAGAAGATATGAAATTGAACAGTGAACTTGTGTTTTATTAATGCGAACTCCACTGCCAAGCGAGATATACTGAACAGTACCACTGTGGCAAATTGGTCCATCCCCAACCAATACCTGCAGTGGCCAATAGCTGCAGTGGGCAATGTGAAGCGGATCGAGGAAACAACCCTCGGTCACAGCTTTTTGTGGTGGAGAATCCGGGTAATTGACTCGGAACATTGTGATAAAAAGTGCATAAAGTGAAATGAATAAAATGGATAATAAAGGACAACAGTGAAACACATAAATAAACAAGTAAGTGATGAAGAAAGCTGCCTGTTATTAAAATATCAGACTTAACATAAAAATCAACAAATTTAATGAATACGAAATTGTGACCAGAAACATTGTATAAACTAAAAGTGACCATTGAAGGAGAAAATAGACTTTTCATACAGTATTAAACCAAACATAAACCAAACGTAACATTCTTAGTAAGAAATACGTAGGTGTGTAGACAAACCGAAAACCTAACCAACCCAACCATTCGAAGTGAACCTTAACCATCCAGAGTAAACCGAAACAACCGTTGTGAGCCAAAACCATTACCCAGGAGCCAACCAATACCGTAACCAGAAGCAGACCAAACCAATACCAAACCAAAACCAAGAACCAACTTTGATCGTGGAAGATGACATTTCTGTGAATTAAATCTTGAACTTTTAATCATCATATTTATTACATGAATTTTATTGTGCTGTTTGATGACCTGAACTAGGGTAAGTGAAATTTCAACATTTTAGTGCTACATTGTTTCTTTGTTTTTGTTGGAACAGTTGTTATATTTATTTCCTTGTTATTCTTTTATACAGAGCATTATAGCTATTTTTCCCCATTACCATCTTCGATCCAAACTTTGACAACTTAATTTTGTCAAACAAAACCCAGTAAATTGCAACACACATTTTCTCTAATTAAAGCTAATTGTTGTTATTCACTTACCAAACAAAATCTATATCTTTACATTTTACACTTGTTATCATTTACATCAAATTTACATTAATTAGCAATGGCTTCCTGGCAATGTTCAAAGCAGAATTGTGCCAAGAATGGTCAAACACCTAACATTAAACCTTCAGTGTCATTGGTCACACAAATGGACAAAAGTTGCAGAGCATATATTCAATTGGAGTCAAAACAAGTCTCCACCCTCTTTGACTCTGGAGCAACAATCTCATGCATAAGCAAACGCATCATAGAAAAACTCAGCAAAACACCACAATATGAAAGTGCTAAAATAACCCATGTGTCTGGTGTATGTGGTGAGATCCACCCTGTACTAGGAACTGTCACTCTATCTTTTCTTCTTGATGGCTATCCTTATACTATCTCTCTGTCTAAACCTAACTCTGATCCTATTCACATCTCTCTAATCTCTCAAGAAAACTCTAAAACCAACTTTGGTAAAACTTTCACCTCTCATGTAATACCTCCTCACTCTGAGTACATTCTTTCTCTCAAAACTAACAAGTTTATGAATGGTGATATAGTGCTATGTGAACCGCCACAATCTCTTGTCAAGGAAGAGCTAGTTGGAGGCAAATGTCTTGCTAGAGTTGTGGATGGTACAGTGCATTACCGTCTCATGAACCCTACTGCTCTACCTATCTTTCTCAAACCTAAAACTAGAGTCTCTGTAATAACTGAAGCTAACCAATCTGACATAACACAAATATCTGATCTTGATAACATTCTGCATGAAACCTCTGAAACTATAAACTCTATAGATGCTAACTCACTATCTGATGATGACTTTATCACTATGGCTGAGGATCTTGGCATTAACCTAAGTGACTCTGATCTCACCAGTACCCAGAAAAGAAACTTACTCATATTCATAGGCAAAAACAGAGAGACATTTGCAAAAGATTTTTCAGAATTAGGACTCACAAACTTATTTTCGCACAGAATTGAAACAGGCAATGCAAAACCTATTAAGAAAGCACCTTACAGGCAAAATCCTGAAATGCGTCGGGAAACCGAGCGTCAGGTTAAGGAAATGCTAGAGAATGGCTTTATCGCTGAATCTGACTCACCCTGGAACAGTCCCATTGTACTTGTTAAAAAGAAATCAGGCGAATGGCGATTTGCAGTTGATTACAGAGAACTGAATAAGGTTACTGAACCCATGTCCTTCCCTATACCCCATATTGCAGATGTTTTTGATACCATTGCCGATGCAAAGGCAGAAGTCTTCTCAGTTCTCGACTTAAAATCTGGCTTTTGGCAAGTGCCACTTGACCCCGAAACTGCTCATAAAGCTGCATTTGTTACTCATCAGTCTGTATACTCTTGGTCAAGGCTTCCATTTGGTCTCATGAACTCGCCAATCACCTTCCAAAATCTGATGAGTAAAGTGCTTAAAAATCTTAATTGGAAAGTTGCTCTTGTGTACATTGATGACATATTGGTTTTTAGCAGAAATTTTGATGATCATCTTGATCATTTGTCTCAGGTCTTCGCAAATTTGAGAGCAGCTAACCTGACCCTTCAACCTTCCAAATGCAAATTCGCCACAAAAGAGATAGAATATTTGGGCCATATCATTTCTAAACAAGGCATCAAGGTCAACCCCGCCGAAACCAAAGCTATTGATGAATACCCACAGCCCAAAACAGCCAAACAAGTAAAGTCATTTCTCGGCATGACCTCATACTATAGGAAATTTATCAAATCCTATGCAAAAATAGCAAATCCTCTAAATGCACTTCTAAAGAAAAACACTAAATTTAAGTGGACACCAGAATGTGAAGACGCTTTTCAAACTTTAAAGAAAGCACTAGCTTCTCCCCCCATACTAGCCTTCCCAGACTTTGATCGTCCTTTTATCTTAGCAACAGATAGTTCTGATCATTCGATGGGCTATGTTTTGTCACAATGTGATGAAAAAGGCTTAGAGCATTCTATTGCTTATGGAGGAAGAACATTGCATGGCCATGAAATAAAATGGCATATTACAGATAAGGAGGGATTAGCACTGGTAGAGGCGGTTAATCACTTTAGACCCTACCTTGCTAATAACTTCTTTACAGTGTATACAGATAACGTTTCTGTAAAGTGGTTAAAGCACATTAAGAATTGTCAAGGACGTCTCGGAAGATGGGCCCTAACCTTACAAGGTTACAATTTCGAGATTGTTCATAAGGCATCTAGTGCTAATGGTAATGCAGATGGTCTCTCACGACGCGTCTATCCCCAGATAGACAGTGAGAAAAGTGATCTAGGTACCAGTGATCACACTGTACCAGTCTGTCAGATCTCAGACAACAGGTCTAAGCAACTGACAGCTGTGACTTTAGTATATCGTCACGAACAAGATCACTGCCCATCTGTTGCTCCAGCCACTACCAGCACTGAGACAGCACTGACACAAAATAATGACAACACTGACCACAATCAAAACAATGTAAATGAAAACAATAATGAAAATGCAAACATTCCTGTGAAACCTGACATGGACTTAATATTTCTGCAGCGAGATGATAAATTTTACAAAGACATAATAAAGTACAAATTACAAAGGGAATTGCCAGATGACCCTAAACAATCAAAATTAGTCGTTGCAGAAGCAGAACAATACGAGTTATCCGAAAATGGAGTACTCTTACACATATACACACCACGCACCAAAGGCATTCCCAAAGAACAGAAAATCATAACCCAAATATGTGTACCCTCTATACTGCATGATGATGTTTTAAAATCATATCATGACAGTCTAGCTGGTGGCATGCACCAAGGCTTTGAGCGTACCTACGCAGCTCTTAGACAAAAATATTACTGGCCATCCATGTTTCGAGATTGCGAAGCATATGTTCAATCATGTGACCAGTGTCAAAGAGTTAAGCGCAATGTGCATGGTAAGCCACCACCACTCCAACCACTGCCAGTCGTTGATGTATTTCAAAGATGGCACATTGACATTCTCGGAGGACTACCAACAACCAAGGACAAATACAAATATGTCCTTCTTGTTGTAGACAGCTACTCCAAATGGTGTGAAGCTTTCCCGCTTCGCACCCAAGAAGCTACAGAAGTAGCAGCTGTCTTGTTCAAAGAGATAATCTGTAGATACGGTGCACCTAATGTACTTGTATCTGACAGAGGTCAAAATTTCCTCTCGCAGCTAGTAAAAGCTCTTTGTGAACTGTTTCAGATAACACGGTTCTATACGAGTTCATATCGTCCATTACTGAATGGAGCTGTGGAACGTATGAACAGTGTTATTCTTCAATCTTTGCGTCTCTACTGTAAAGGACAGCAGGATGATTGGCCAGAACTTCTCCCTTCTATCATGATGGCTTATCGCATGACTCCTGCTACTCAGTCCACACTGCACTCTCCTTTCTTCTTACTCTTCGGACGTGAAATGAGACTGCCGATCGACACTTCTCTGATACCTAAATCTCTATCTGCTAACTTTAGAACACATCTTTCTAATGTCCTTCAAAATCTTGAAATGGCAAGAAAGATAGCTGCTGAGAACATCCAAAATGCCCAAGACAAATACAAAGAACAATATGACAAACGGACACAAAACCCGGACTATAGACCAGCAGACCGTGTGTGGTTGTACTGCACAAAAGTCCCTGTAGGAATGGCCCCCAAACTGCACAGAAAATGGGTAGGACCATACTACATTGTCTATCTAGGTCCCCACAACACATACAAATTAAGACGATGTGGTGACAACAAAGAGGTCAAAGTTCTTGTCAATGCGACTAGGTTAAAACCCTACTATGATCCCAATGACAGACCGACAAACATACCACCTGGGTATGAGCACTTGACGCAACCCCTTAATGCAGAGCACATCTCAGACAATGACGGTCAACCTGAACGTACACAAAATGACCAGCCTGCACCCACGCAAAATACTCAGACAAATCAACGAAATGACCAACAACCTCCACAAAATAGAGGTAAAGGTCCCAAAAATCCAAAGCAGAAACCCAAAATCAAAAGGTCAAAACCACAACAACACCAAAATGATCAGAAAGACGATCAAGGTGGCACACAGACAAATGACACACAAACACATCATGATGAAGCTTCAACTTCACATGACAAACCCACCGAGCAAAACACAACACAAAATTCCCAACCATCAGCACCTGCACAAACAGAACAAAAATTTCAAATCGATGAAATTGACAAAATTATTCAATCAAAAAGAAGCAATAACACACTTTACTATAGAATTAAATGGAAAGACAATAAAAAGCAGAGCACTTGGGAATATGCAAGCACAATACCAGAAGTATTCATACGCGAATACCATGTTCACAAAACAATGGCTGGTAGAAGACGCAAACGGCCATTGTTGAAAAAGAATAGGTTCTTCGAAGATATGCCAGTCACAGGAGAACTAAATCTCAACCCACCACCAAGACATACTGTAGGATACTTGGAAACATATGATCTATCCAATCAAAGGCTATATTATCACAACCCAACTTCAAGAAGCTCAGGATTAATGTCAGTTCCTTTCCGTATATCTGAAAGAAAGAAAGAAATGCAGCCATATTTAAATACACTGTTTGACTCTTTGCAAAACATTGACCACAACTTGTACCACAACACAACAGCCATATGTGATGATGGTACTCCAGTAGAAGCCAAAATGGTTAGAGCTGTGTTCACAAATGACATGAATG